>JAAGAY010146096.1:0-24711 GCA_011801015.1 Ardeotis arabs | reverse complement strand
CGGGGGCGGGGGGCGCTCGCGGGGCACCCGCTAGGCCCGGTGACCCACTTTGCTCCTGTCACAACTCCCGGGCACGTTTGGAGCTCTGCCCGCTTGGCCCGGCGCCCTCCCCGGCCGCTCCCGCCCAGGCTGCGCGCAGGCAGGGCGGGCGCGGGACTCCCCGGCATCCCCCGCCGGGCCGAATCGAGCCGCCGCCGGCCCCTCGGCGGTGGGGCGGGCAGAGCCGCGGGCAGCGCCTCCCCCCGGGGCACGGCCGCCGCTACTCCCCTTCGTGGGGCAGCTCGTCTCGCGGGTGCCGGAGGGGCTCGCCCGCCCCCGCCGCCCCACGCGTGAGGGAGCTTCTCCGCGGCGGCTCCGCGCTGCGCGGTGAGCGGAGGTGAGGGGGTGTTTACACGGCGGGCAGGCGGCTTGCGCGGGGGCCGCGGCCGTAGGTGCCCTCCCGACGGCTGGGCCGCGGCGGGGCCCCGGGCCCTCCCTGCGGCGGGACGGCTTTGCGGGGCCTCGGGCTGCGGGCGGTCCGAGGGTGCCGGCGTTCCTGCCACACCGAGTCTCCCCGCGGCAGGTGACTGAAGCTGCGGGGTTGAGTTACGCACTTCGTGGGCTTTTTTTTTTTTTTTTTTTTCCCCTCTGCTAACTTTATTGCGGTGTCTACAACGTGTTCGTGCTTTTAAACCTGAGGACTTCTCAGTAGCCCCCGGTCCTCTCCCGGCTTCCGTGCATCCTTAAAATCAGTGTGTTAAATACTCGGTGCATGTATGTATGAAATACGACCAGCGAGGGACTGGAAATCCGTGGTGCTTCATTTTTTTTGTTTCTGTTAAGGTAGACTTGGATTTTTGGTTGGCTTCACTTTCAGATTCCAGACCTGGATATAAATTCGAAATGTTTTGTGGTTTTTTTTTCATGAGGAGAAGTGCTTGTAAACTAATCAAACATGTTTGTAGTAAGATTTTTATAAGGCCGTTGTTTTCATGTACATGTTCAAAGCTGACCACTAACAGTCATAAGGAAAGTCAGGTATAGTTCTAGTTGGGATATGAAGAGGTGGAGTGGCTGGTTGTAGATCCTGATCCTCTAAATCCTTCGAGTAAGTTTGGTTTTTTTTTTTTTGATGACATAGTTTGACAAACAGCGCTTTTGGTCGCAGTGTTGACTTAAACAGGCCTGTCTGTTCCTTGCTCCCAGCTCTCACCTCTTTGCTGCCCCCCTCAGCTGTGCCAGCACTACGGTTCGTGAAACCCTGTCCCGTAACTGGGGTGGGGAATTGATCCAGGTTAAAATTAACTACCTTTTTTTTTATGTAGTTATATTTAACCTAGATCATTTCTCTGGGTGACAGGTGTGCCAGAAGGCAAGAGGATTGTTTAAGCAAATACTCTAGTGAAAGAAGTACTTGAGAAATGCACCTCAATTGTGGTAGTCCTGGCAAAGTTCAATATGAACAGTTGCAGTTGTTTCACACTGTTCGATCTTACAGGAATAAAATTGGTTTTGTATACAAATATCTGTGGGGTTTGGACCTGTTGTCTGAAATTAGACAGTATTTGATTGTTACAAGAGAGAAATTCTACAGGATAAGTAACTGCAATTTTTCTGTTTAATAAACTATTGGTTTTTATTTCTATCCATTTAGGATCCTTTCTCAAAAGTGTTAGAGATGCTGCTTTTAGATTACCAAATATTACACTTTTTGTACTCAGTAATTTAAAAACTGAGTGGTAATTACTTTAAAATTAATTTGTTACCTTGGTTGATTATCTTGTTAGTATAGAATTTCACCCAAGTCATGAATCTTCATGGATGGATTGTCTTGCCAGGGAAATTGCTGCTTTTGAAAGCTTTGGGCTTTTGCTATTTTTGTGGCCCTATTCTAAATTTGTGCAAAAAGTTGAAGATAGAAATTAGTAGTGGAGAGATTGATCCCTGTGCTCTCTACATGTTCTTTATATGAAATGTTTTTATCAACTTGAAATGTTGTGAATTTTTTTACTAAAAATAATAGACTTGTGCTGAAAATAGTTGTGAATCAAGAATGCAATTTTCTTCTCTAGGTAATTTCATCATTTGAAAACAGCTCCTTTTTTAGCTATGCACCCCTTCAGGAGAGATGTATAATTTGCTGTCTAAAGCCTCATGGCTTCAGCCTTATTTTGTAGACTGAGGAGTATCGATCATTCTCTTGGAACAAAAAATTAGTACCCTAATACAGTTTTTAATACAAAATACACAATATCATTAGGAAGAAGTGTAATTACAGCTAAGGTGCCTTCCTTTTCAGCACCTTGTAATGAGTTAGTTTTTCTTGAGGAATAGACTTTGGTAGATGTTTGAGGTACAGAAAAGTGCATTTTAGTGTTTCAGCCTTTTAAAAGTAATAGTTGCCGTATGAACACTAGAAATTATAAATGCCAGATGATAAAGTAGATCTGGAAATATTTCTGAGGAGAGATGGTGTTAGTAGATAGTTGTGTAGCAAAAACAGTAGTAGTTGTTCCTGCAGTTCTTATCTTCTGTTTTGTTTGTTTTGCAATGTATTTTTAACCTTTTTTTGGTTAATTGAGCTGGTTCACCCTGTAGAAAGCTATACTGGCACCACTGAAGGGGTGGCACAAGAACAGGAGAGAGTCACCAGGCTGCTGGGAGAGCAGTAGCTTTTTTAAGGTAGCATTATCTCTGGAGAGGGGAAAAAATACCTGTGAGACTACAGACAGTGGCCAAATCATTCAACTGTCTCGCTTATCTTCTACTAATACTGAATTATTATTAGTAGTTTTGGTATTATTATTTTTAATTTAGTGGTCTTTCAGAATAGAAAGAGCTGTAGGAAGCACACCTTCGGTCATGCAACAGAGTCTGAAATTAAGGATTTCAGTGTCTCATTGTAACTCTGGCACAAGCAAATTTGGCTGTATCCGTTTGGAAGATAGCTCATTCACTTCTGTGGGTGGTCCACCTGGGGAAAACAACTTACTGTTGCAGTTGGTTATTTTAACTCAGTTAATGGTGGTCTGTAATAATTTGAAACAGTTTGCTAGACAGGTGTCCTCTGTTCATTTGTTGCAGGAGTTAAAAATATGAAGTGCAAAATCACAGAAGAGGAAGGAGACTCATGGTTAATGCAGCTGTGTGCTGCCCTGAAGGATTGAATTCTCAACCCTTACTGCTGCCACAAAATTCCTTTGTAATGCAAAGGCCACTTTAATTTTGGCATACCTCATGCCTCAGTGTTTAATTTTATAGCCTTAATATTCTCCTACCGTACTTTTTGTGTGTAATATAAATTCTTAATTATAGCTGCTTTCAGAATATATAATCATGTACATAAAAAGTTTTGGTGCTCTGCAGTTCTCATACTTGGTATTATGTGGAAGCAACAAGGCTGCATTGGTTCTCAGATTCTTTCAGCAGTTTAGCATTGCATGCTTGGGACTCTTTCCATCTGTTACATTTTGTCATTAAAATCACTGAACTAGTTTTCTTATTTGGCACTGACGTTCTGAGGAGCATTGCTGAGTATATTATAAAATCATCATTAGTAGTATTAATATTTTATTAAATATAGATCCTTAAAAATTACATATACCCTGTGGGATTCAAGACTGATAAGGGCATATGTAGAGAGTGAATCTTATGAAGCTTAATAGATACATTGGGCATTCCTCATCTTCATGATAAAAATGTAGCCAAATTAGGCATAAATGTGGCTAATTAAATACTTTTTCCTTTTTGATTATGTGTTTAATAATGTCAGAGCATGTGAGAAAGCTTCAGTTTTGAAGCTAATACCACTTTAACTGTAGTAAAGCCTGATACCACAAGATAAATGGCTCTCAACTGTTATGGTTGTGTTAAAACAGAATAAAACAGTTCCTGGAGTAAGACAAGTCCATTTAAAATAAATTTTAAAAATAAATATATGTGGCTTTGTTCTTCTAGAGTAGTCCTTTTAGAGTTCCATTGAAAAGGATATTTACAGGTATCTTTGAGAAGGTTTTTGGTGTATGTTGTTTTAGTATATGGCCAGATCCATAAAATAATATTGAGGAATCAAAAATGCAATTCAGATGGATTTTGGGTATCTAGCCTCAAATAAAATTGTAGCCATGTTTGGCTAACTTTTACAGGTCTTTAGGTTTTCACTAGTAAAGTTTTCCAAGCACCTTGGAATTTTGTTCTCACTCAGATCTTCCATAATCTTGTCACAACTGAGCATCGTGGCATCTAAATCTGTTTACTATTCAGAAATTTGGCAATCTGTAAATTAGGCATTCACTTGTCGAAAGGCATGTTCAAACCACACCTCAGGCACACCTATGGGATTGGACTCAGACCAAAACCCTGTGGTGACTCTCCCTTTTGTTCAGAAACACAAAGAGGGGAGGAGGAAGAGATTTTGTTGATATCTCCTTAAAAAAACAAACAACCAACAAACCAACAAAACCCCAAACACTGAAAGTGCCCTTTTCCTTGTGTACAAGATGATTAAAGTTTAATTGGGTGAGAGATACTAGGCCACTTATTTCTTGTAGAGAAAGGAGGGAAGTATCTGTTTTCTGGCCTGTGTTCCAAAACTATTTTGTGTTTTCTTCGACTTAAAATTTAAAATGCCAATAGGAACTGGAAACCAGGACTTGTGTTTCTCATTTGGATGCCCTTCTCCCTAGAGAGGCATGTACGGTACTGGTTCTGCTCTGTCCAGCAAAGCTTTGCTTGTTATTTTTTATTCCATGTTCTGAAGACTGCTACTGAAATGAGAAGTTATGAATTGATCCATCTTCCCAGTGAACGTGGAGCCTGCTGAGAGATTGTGGTTTGAATCTCTCCTGACAGAATAGAGATTGGCTTTCAGACCTCTCTGTTCCAGGTTACTGTGCAGTAACCCCATGCTGCTGGACGAAATAAGAGCATGTCTTTTTCCTTCTGCTGGCATGTTAAAAGGCTATATTCCTCCAGTTTTGGTGGGAAAAGCTTAGCTATGTGTGTCAAGGACAGGGATCAGAATTGTGAATACTAACCTTACCTGTGTCCTAGGCCTTCAGAGACAGGTGAAGATGAAGCATAACATTGTGTCCACTGGTCACCTTTGTGGTTCGCATCTCCACTAACTTTTTGAGAAGTCTTACTGAGTGATGCAACTCTCCCTGGCTTTGGCACTTTAGAATTGTGGATCCTGTTGTATGAAATCCTCTTTTTGTGCCCTGCTAATAATCTCTTTTAGTGAAGATTGTAGTTTAGGATAGTATTGCCTATTACAGCCAGAGCAGGCAGCAAAACTTAATTACTAACTCATCACATGGTAGCGATGTTGCTGGGGACACTTAGAAGAGAAGGAGTACCTGGGAATGGGCTGATCATCCAGCATGATGTCTGAATTTCAAATGCTTTATAGTACTGTGTAGTATTGCTAACAACATTATCTACAAGAGTTTTTAGCTTGCATCTCTGCAAGTTTGTGAGTATCTTAGTTGCCTGCGGAAGGATGATCTCAGATCCTGTAAGCATCTTATTATCTGCTGAACTGGTAGATATCCAGGAAGTTCCAGCGCTTTCTTTTAAATACCACTGGGGCAAGTGTTTGTGAACATAGAGGAGGCAGGCCTGTAACAAGTGGCTGTTGTAGGAGGGAGGAAGGATAATGTGTGAATTGCCTAACATGTGCATTAGAAATCTTGAGGAAATACATATTTTTACATATTAAATTATGATCTTAGAGAATGAGAGTATGAGATACTAAGCTGCCTAATAAAAAAAAAATACTTCAAAATAAATTGTATTAATATAGCTGATTTCATATTTCCAATTCTGAGAATGCTACTGCTGTTGTAAATAAAACATAAGTCACCATTTTTACAGTTGACTTAAGTTTTTAATGACAGTAAATATTAGTTTCTGGCATTTAAGAACATTTGATGTGTTTGGTGGCTATTTCATTGCATGTTTAATGTAATGTTGGAGACTGGCTTTTGCATTTTGAGTTGTGGGTAATACTGACTTGCACCTTGACAGAATAATATTCCATCATTTTCTTGGCTGCTGGTGAGAACGTGGTCATGAATTTGGAGAGGGTAAATTCCTGCTGGTGTGCTAAGACAGAAACTTTGTAATTTTTCAACTTGTTAGAGAAATGCCAAAGGTTTGGATTGTCATCAATCATCCGAAAACTTCCAGATATATTAGGGGAAAAACTATCTTGTTACATGGAGTGACTTTCCCAGTCCTTAGTCCCATAAAGGTATATTTGAAACCTACGTGTGAAGTTGTAGAAAGTCAGAGAAATCAAAAAATGTTTTGCCAAAATCTGCTTATTTCCTTTGGCTCAGTAAACAACCAAGAAATTTGCTCCGTTAAAAGCTGTAGGGAGTTGCCGTTTTTAAGCCTGATTTCCTAAGAAAAATGATTTATACTTTTTTCTTGTTTTCTCTCATTCTTTCCTTACATATTTGCCAGTAGCTTTTGAATTCATTGAGCAATTGCAACCATGTTTGTAGGAGGGATAGAAATCTCATAGACCGTCATGTTCCTACAGGTTTGGGGAAAATAGGTGAACTGGATAGAGAGAAATGTGTCGCTACACTCTCTTACGAGAGAGATAATACAGTGAGAGTTTGCAAAAAACCTGACCTGTTTATTTTTTTTCAGCATGCGCTGGTTGGATAGGAGAACAGGAGATGGTTGTATGTGCCAGTGGGGTTTGAGGAGACAGGCAGAATGTTGGGCTCTTTCAGAAGGGGATGGGGACTGAGAATATTGTGGTGCGTCAGAGGGACAACGGGAGGGGAAGCTGGCTTCTCATGGTGGGGGAGAGGAGAGTAGAACTATCAGAACTGTGCTTTACTGCCCACTGAAGAGCTCCCTTAATGATAAGCTGGTAGAAGATATTTTGACGGTTAACTATGGAATTATTGTCCTAATCAGAATTAGATGACACTATGTTTCACTGACTGCAGGGTTGCCTGACTCTTAGTTTGGTTTAGTATGTAAAATAAATCCTTCTGAAATTAAAAGAATAGCTTTAAGCTGTGATTAAATTAATAGTTTCCCATTGTTTCAGGGAAAAAAAAAATTGTTCTGTTGTATTTCTTTGAAAAGACTAGAACTTAGACCTCACTTTCAGTAGTAAAGAAGAAAAGAAAGTGTAACTTGAGCTTAAGAAATGGGACTTTTACATTTAAAAGCTATAGCGAATGAGTGCTTTTAATAGTGGAGAGATGAAACTTGAAAGGGTGCCATCTAAAATTTCTGTTTAAACCAGTTACTGTATGAAATATGTCCATTAATACTGAAAGAATAAGATTTTTCTTTCAGCATAAGAACAAAAGATAGTATTTCCCAAATGGGATTTCCTGTAAGCCCACTCCTCTGTAACATGGAGTTACTAGTTGAAAAGCAGAAGGAGCTGGATTTGTCTAGAGTGACATTTCTCTGGTTCTTTTCTGTCTTACCTATATTTGCATTACCTATTAATTATTATGAACAGCAGACCATATTTGCCTTATTATGTTCAACTTGTAAGATTTTATCAAGTCTCAGTGGAGAATTGTAGTGTGTCCTGCTGATAGGTTTAGAGAAACTTCTAATAGACTTAGTAATGGTGAAAGTGAAGAAAAATTTATTAGCCTACTACTTTCATTTCTAGAGAATTTCCTACTGAATAATGTCAGATATACTTTTCAAGCCTTCCCTAATCAATATAATCTTTAAAAATTGTATAGTATTATAGTATTTTAATTTATTAATTTCAAGTATTAAAATACTTCAGTTTTAAGATATCAAAATGGACTGCAAAATAGTTATGTGACTTTGACTTTTGCTTATTTTAAAGTAGTTTTTGTAGTAACAACAAATATTCTAAAGGAAACCGGATTTTCCTCTGACTGTGAGTAGAAAAGCAAGTGGCAGCATGAATCACAGCTTCCAAGAACTGTCAGAATAGGAATGCAGATTCTCCTCCCCTCCCCCGCCACAGACTTTATTTGCTGTCAATTTTAATGTAGTAATAAAGTTTTTCTTACCATCTACAGCAGCAACATTCATTATATGTAATCAAGCTACTACTAGCAGTTGTGTGACTGAGGGTGAAACTAGAGTGTGGAACTAGTATGGTAGTTCCAATGATAAGTCTCTAACATCTCAGTAATTCTGCTTAAAATATATTTTGTGAAAATGTTTTTGTTGTTAAAATACTGTACTTTAGGTTTTTTTAATTGTTTTTTTTTTTTTCCTTCTCAGAAGCATTAGTTAAACATTTTGTGCAACACTAAAGCTTTGCATGATGTTTCATAGATGACAGGGTACAGTTCCAGCCTTGAAGACTTGGTGACCTGAACCTCACTGATGTAGAAAATTTGGAGAATAACCTCAGAAAGGGAGACAAAGATTCAAATGAATGTGAGTCATAGTGAGTGAATTAAACAAGTTTGTTTTTTTTTTTCTAAAAGCAGAATAAGATAGATCAGCAAGGAGGAAGATGAGAATACAGAAGCAAAAGGCAGCATAAAGCAAGTACAAATAGTATAGGGATTTGAAGGAAAAGAGAGAAAATATGTTATTTTGCAGGATCTGGAAAACATAATACAATCAGAAGAGTAGTCTGAATCAAGATGAAGAGTAGCTAGAAGGTGTTAGGAAATGAGACAGGAAAAAGATAAGTAGAAACTTACAAATTGTGTTGATGGGTTTGGCTTTTATGAGGAAAAAAAGGTGAGACAGGAAAAGGATTTGAGAATGTGCTGGTTTGATCGGCTTGGCAGGAAAGTCAGGACACAAATTCTAGTACTAGGAAATTTTGCAACCCCTTAAGAAATTTAGCTGTCAATTTAACTTGCTTTTGAAGTGAGTGGCAAAAGAACAGGCAGCTGTGCTTGAAAATTCAATCTTGGGCATTCATGTTGATCTGTCGCTACCTTTTATTACACTCAGTTTTTCTATAAACTGGAGGACTTTTTATGAGTTTCAGTGCAATTGAGTGAGGGTATAGAAACCTCTAACATCAAAGGTAATTGAGGCACTACAACTCATAAGTCAAAAGGATCACAAACTTTTTTTCATTAGAATAACTGAAATTGCTTTTAGCTAAACTGGTACTACCTTTATATGGACAATTAAATTTATAGTTGATTTATGTTCAGTTATGTTAGTTTTTGTTTTGCTGGCATAAGAAATGAAATATAACCTCATAAACTTGTATAGATTGTTTTTTAAAATGGCACCTGGACACTTTTGCTGCCTTATAGTTTGCCATTTCTTACCTGTATACTGGTATTTGATTCAAAACTTTGATTTCTAACATTAGAATATTTCATTTTACTGTATAGAAAAGTAAGTAGCTGATAATGGTCTACCTTTCTTAGCCCATCAGGCTTGTCCAGTAGACCTTCTTCAAACATTGACATTCTTCTTCCTCAACTGGACAGCTGCTTCTTTCTATGTTGTATGTACTGGGGGACAAAGTGGTAAAGAACAGAAGTTTTGCAGATCCTTTTTTTTCTTTTTCTTTTTCTTTTTTTTTTTGTTATGTCAAAGGAAATCTGCCTATCCTTGCGTATGATGGAAGGAAATAGATTTATGTATGCCTTAAAAAGGATACTTTGCCACATAGGAGTGCTGAATAGAAAGTATCAATAGTGATAACTAGCAGTAGTTTACTCAGCAGGATTGTCAGCAATAAGATTATATTACAAAATTGGTGTATGCATATTTAAAACACAGCACTGTATGTAGGAATACAGAATTTGTCATCTGTAGTAGACGGGGAGCTATTCCTTTGTGGAATAAATAGTGTTTGTGTATATAAATATCTATTTTATAGTTAGCTCCTGCTCAGTACAGCTTACTGAAATTAGGTTATGTTTGAGTCTTTCTTAGGCTGTTGTATGCCATGTTCTTTGAGAGTTTTAGACTATGTCCTGAGGTAGATCACGTCCTGTTTGAACTGTAGTACACACAGAGAGAGTTAAGATTGTATTGATTATTTTCTTTCCAGAAATTTGTCTGGTGTATTATTGATGTTCTGCAAGATCATAAAATACCCCAAAGCAATTGTAATATAATTATTGTAATATTAGTGTTTTGTAGGCAGTGTTAGAACTGTAACTTTCACGTTACCATTAGGCTGTTGCATTTGTCTCTCAGATTTGGATTTCAGGCAGTGTCAGAGCTTCATAAAAGGTGGTACACCATTCTGAAGTTCTCCTTCATGTGTTTATACTTTGTTACTTTGAATAGAGGAGCTGAAAAGTGAAATTGTGGACAGTTTAGGGATGGAAATAAAGTGACTGAAATGGCAGGAGGCAAAAGAGAAAGCAGCAATGGAGGGCTCACCTCTAAAAGTTACTTTCAGTGGTTTCATCTTTATAGAACTGTGGGGTTTTTTGTTGTTGTTTTTCAGAAGACTGTGCCAAAGAAGACTTTTGCTCAGATGACATCACATCTGGATCACTAATGCTATCCACCCACTCTACAAGGAAGGCACAATGCATTTCTAGATAATTTAAGTAAGTATGTAGATTTTATTACTATTAGAACAGTAACACTTTAAACAGAAGCATCTCTCCTTCAATCTCAGGCAAGGTAGGCATTCCACTTCAATTTGAGATTGAAATTAATGATGTGTGGGGGCAAGAGTAAACTTCAAATAAGCTTTCACTCTGTACACTGGAGCATGGAATGAAACAATTGAACTAACTATACCTGAGCTGCCTTGGAAACTAGAAGGGAAAAAAGAACCTCATGATGGCACTGTTCCTAGCAATGTGTGCTAATGTGACCCTGTGGTTTCTGGAGACTGAATTAATATTTCTCCCAGGGATGTGTTGCAGTAAATTAACATATTTATTGCTGTACTCACAACTTTTTTGGGTGAGGTGTGGGGTTTTTTTGTTGTTGTTGTTTTTTTTTTTGTTTTGGTTTTTTTTTTGTTTTTTTTCAGATGCTCTTGTTAAGTGGAGATGGACTTAATACCCCATTAATGTAAGAATATATAGAAAGCAAAAATATGCATTTTAATAGGTTCAAGTACATGTCATCTTACTTGTGAAAGGATTGCATCTCCCCACTTCCTTGACTGGACGCTGTACTGTCCAGCTGAAGATGGGGCAGGAGGTGCAGATTTTCATCTTTGCAAGATTTGTCTTATTTTGCAGTAGGGTTACTGATTGCTTTGTACATCCATAGTCACACAAAGAGAAACACATAACAGACAGGGTAGTTTGTTTAAGATTTGTCATCTGAGTGACAAAGGGGTTTTGATTTGATATATCATGAGGATCATGGCCATAGCCCCCTGTAGCCTTCATGTGTGTGTTTATATGATTTTTCTTTGTAATAGATACCATTGTTAAACTTTTTCAGGTATTCCATTGTTTTCTTTGACTGGGTCAGAAAAATCCAAGAAACTGATCTGTTTAGGTAGATCAGACATTGTGCCAATCTTGCTGAAACTGGATTATTTTGTTTTGCTAGCAGAAAGCCTTCCTATATTCCTAGTGGCTTATCATGCATTGGAGATGTTTGGTAGCAGTGCTTGTAGTTAATGATGCTTGACACTTCCTATTCTAAGACCCTGGTTTTAATTGCTTATAATTTAGCAAGACTTAAATCATTGAGCAGTAATTCTTTGTGTAACGTATCTGCTTCAGCTAAAACCTTACCAAAAGTCAGCCTATGTCTGAGAATGAGTTGAGGAGAAGGAATGTACTGTTTCCTTGATTCAAAATGCAATGAAAATCTTACCACTGGAAAGGTAAAGCACCTGCATATGTTAGAGCAAGCACTCAAGGTTTTAGGAGAAAACTTAAATTATTATGCTGCATGGGCATTAGGGCCTGCTTTGTTTTCTTACGAGTTTGTGTCTTCTAGAGTGTACTTCAGCCTTATTTACTGTCTCTCTGTGGGCTGTTTTCCTTTGCATTTCCTTTACATTTTCATTAGTCCTTTGACTTGTGTTTCTTCCTTAGAGCTTTTTTTAACTTGTGCTGAAAATCCTCAGTTTAAAACTGTTCTTAAGTTACAGAACTTTTGTATTAATTATATAAAAACATATTTTTACATTTTTTCTTAATGTTTTTCATAGAAGTGTGAAAGCAAATAAGAGAGAAATTTTTTTCTTATTAAAACCAGAATTCCTTACAAAGTCTGAGTTTTGCTTTGAAGCCCAGATCCACACAGAAGGAAACTTCTGCAATTAAAAGGATTATCATTGTACTTAAAATTTTCAATTTATGTACATGTGAAATCTTGTATAGTGTTATTTTGTGGGGTTTTTTTTTTTTGCTTTTCTTAAAAGACAATTTTTCTTTAGGAATTCCTTTAAAGAGATCTGTTTTTATTTTCATCTAAATTTTAGCAAACACAGAGTGAAGCCCATTCTTTCATTTGCAAAACTCTTCTGGAAAATTACTTGGATGTTTTATATTGAGTGTTAGTGAAACTAGGTGAGTCTCTGAATATTTTTAGTATTCTAAGCAACTAGTGTGTTAATTGTGTGTGACAAAATCCTGTTTATAACTTACAATGCCAAGAGAAACTCTGGCATTTAACCTAAAATCTAGAAGATTAAATTATTATATAAACAACTTACATAGCTCAGAAAGGGGGGGAAAAAAGGCAAAGATTAAACAATTTATTCCTGGCTTTACTCCTAAGGTAAAAAGCTGTGTATACGCTGAATATATTTTTATCTAGTGTTTCTATAAGGAAGTTCTTCCGTAACATAAGTTGCTTGATTAATTTCCCTTAGTGTTTCTGTCATGGTGTTCCTGTAGCTGTTCTCTGAGATAGTGTTTAGAACCAGGCTAATTTCAGTCTTGTAGTAGACTAATATTCCTGTGTCATTAATCTGCTTTTTCTCAATTCACGTAGTTGCGTAGCACTGGATTTAGAGATCAATTTGAGTGATTGAAGCAAACACATGCTCATCTTCAGCCATTTTAAATTTTGTTTGAGCTAGAGCAAGTTAAATCACAGCGGTAGTGCTTACATGCCTTTCTCAGTCTACACCATCTGCATTTCCAGATAAAAAACCAACAGTAACAGCTCTGTCTGAAAGTTCAGAGATGCCAGAATCTTCAATTTTCTCTTGCTATATTGAATAGCACAGGTAATATGAGGATGTATGAGGGAAATAAATGAAGGAAAAATCTGAAAGAAATAAGAAAGGAAGAAGAAAAAAAAATTAAAATAATATAAAAGGAAAAAAAAAAGGACATAAATGATGGAGTGAAGAAATGAAGCAAAGAGAAATGAAGCCAAAGTGGTAGAGGTATCCAGTTTTGTCTTCTGCTGAATTCTGAAATAGAGGATATAAACTGTTTGTGTGGTAGCTAGTAGATAGCAGTGTACTATGTATTTTTTTTAACTGTAGTGAGGAGTTAAGAATAAAAGCTTAACAGAATTTTTCTAGAGTCTTTTAGTGCCCTCAAGTATTCTGTTTTGTGAGATGACACCTGCTTTGGTTAGTTTGGTTTGGAAAGGTAGGATACAATTCCAGGGTATGCATTACCATTTTGATTTGGATTGTTAATACTGTTTTGGAGAAAATCTCTCAATTATCTCCCCTTATCACATACTTGCTCAGGGTGTTCGAACTGCATTCCTGTCCCGGAAAAGTAGTTTTTATGTTCTGCTACATGGGCGAAGTGGTCTTCTGTCTCCACTGGGGACATACAGGTCTGAATCAATTATTAAATCTCTAGAAAACTTTGAATGGCCTGTATGATGGTGATGTTTGTTTCTGGAGACCAGATGAAATCTAATCCAAAATAAACTCTCTTGAACAGCTAGCATAGGAGTGCCAGCACCAGCTGCTTTGATCTAGTGATCCATTTCTGCTGCTCCAGATTACTTGCTAATGGAGACATAGCCAAAATTGTTCACTTTGGTTATAGGTCAGTAGATGAGAGCAATGAACACTTGTGTTGCGTATCTATTTCACAAATCCAGTTATATCTTTAGATACTAGTATTTACAACTTTCAAAGTGCCACAGATATTCTTTGCAACTTCCGTTAATACAAACTGTCAAGGAAATAGATAAATACTACAAGTCACAGTGAATCAAATGGCTGAATCATAACTGCCTTCTGAAAGTTTAATTATTTAATTGTCTGATTTTATTCCCTGCTTATATTCTTGAATTGTTAAAAATAGGAATCTTCTGATTTATTTCATTTAATAGTTTTTACATGGAATTCATCAATTTGAGGCTGTAGATGTCAGTTGTTAAGGTTCTGAAAATCTAAGTAATATTTAATTGCCAATGTTAACTCATTTTATCTTGAAGTAACAGTTATAAGAGTTCTTCCCATCTGCCTCGTGTAATTTTAAGTTCAAAGATTCCCCAGTATTTTGCACTTACTGTTAGTGTAATAGCTTAAGCCAATTATTAGGACTAAACTCAGTTTTATTTCATGTTTATTAAATCTTTCCAGAATCTAAGCCTTAGCTTTCAGCATTTTTTTCCAGAAAATTTCCAAGATTCAAGTAAGACTTCTGTTGACAGGGATATTTAAAACAACAGCCCTTCAGTATAATAGTTATAAAATAAAAATCTAAGGTTATAGCCGCACAAGTATGAGCAGCATTTTGGAGAACTTTAGGTTTGGTTTTTTTTTATTAAAGCCAGTGATTTTTTTCAAACTAAGTTATTTACAGTATTATTTAAATTGTTTTTATTCAATTTATTCACTCATGTTGTAACTCGCATAAACACATTATAAAAGTTAGCATGTTTTATTCTCCTAGGCTTAAGCATCTCGCAATTCAATTTGTATAATCCTTTCTAAAAGAGTGATTATTATAGCCATGTGTGTATGTAGCACTTTAGCTAGCAAAAAACCAATCCATTAAAGAAAAATTAAAATTCAGTACTATTAGCTGCTTCATGTAGCAGCTTTGGGAGGAGGCCTCATTGAGGCAGATACAAGCCCCAATTTAAAATGAAGAAAAATGTTGAGAGTCAAAACATGAGAACTGTAAGCAAGCACGTTACAACGAGTCCTCATTATTTTAAGTAATTTTGTCTTAGGAATATTGTGCTGTTCTGTTGAAGTGTGTATTTCATTCTCACTCTATTTGCGTATTTGTTAATGTATTAGGCATAACTAAACTCTTTCAAGCCTTAATATATATTTAAATACAGTACAGCTGTTTTCATTAGCCTGTTAACATGTGACCTCAACATATAATTTATATTAGTTTCAGGATTTCCTGTGAATATTGATAGCTTTTGGAATCCCATTCATTGATACCAGTGTTAAATAGACGACTAGCGAGATCCTAGGTCATTGAAACAGTATTCACAATGTTCTGTGCAGAAGAGAATTGCCATTTAAAATAAAATTTGATTATATTTTTACTTTTTGTTATCTGATATATTAATTGAAAATGGAAATAGCTGTAATGCTTTTATAAATACTTTCTTAATGTAACTTTTCAGGACATAATGCTGGATGATCTAAGTCAGGTTCTGTTAATAAAGTGGGAAAAGAGCCTGAATGGGATGGATTTGATTTAAAATATTAATTGTGTAAAATACGTCAAGTGCAACTTGATTTTTAACTAGGTCCTACTTGCTAGTTGAGATGGCAGTCTTTTAAGCAGTGCTAATTTTAGCATCTTCAGTGATGACCTGGAAGGGAAGGTTCTAAATGTTTGCAAATAAAATACGATGATACTAAGTTGGGAGGTGTTAAGAACTTGAGAGTGCAGAGAAGGCTTTGACGGGCAAGAGGTAAGCATACCAAGACATGTGTTTTGGTGGATAGAAATAGCGTGGTCTGATCATTCTATGAAAGAAAAGCTTGAGAAGTGGTAAAAGAGAAAAAGAAAAAAGATGAGGAAACGAGTTTAGTCATGCAAATGTAGTGAGTATGGTCCCAAATAGTTGATATAATTTTGTGCTGAGTATTGTAGTGGTAAAAGGGACTAATAGTTCTCACATAAATAACTTTGAGGACTCATTTGAAACTTTTTAAAGTTTGTATGGAAGTATCAGGACAGAATCTGGACTTCCAAAAATAAAAAAAAAAATAGGAGCTGAATCTGTGACCTATTTTTTTCCCCATACCTAATCTTGAAAATTCTTATCTCGGATATGGTAGCAGCAAAGTTTAAAAAAGCTCAGCTTAGAAATTCTTTGGTTATATTATGTTGTATGTCTTTCAGTCAATATCATGATCTTAAAATATTTTTGAAAGAGCTATGGGAATAGGAAATAATTGTCAGAATTTTTGCTATGACTGTTGAATTAGTCTGCAAAATCCCAAAAGCCTTCGTTAAAAAAATTCGTAATGCTTGAAGAGTAATATTGTCATAATAATTAATTAACTTAGTTTACAACTAAATTCGCTGGACCCAGCATTTTGGAGATCATACTGATCTATGGGAACAAGGAATTTGTTGGCTCCTTCTCTGGTGATTCTCAGAAGGTGAATTCAGTAGGTTTTCTTGACTCGGCACAAGCTCGGAAAGTTTCTGCTCATATCAGTAGCAAGCCACAGAGGAGGAGTGTATGCTGCTGCTGCTCAGGAGAATCAAGAAAGAATTTGAGCAATTTTGCTATCTATATAAATTGATAGTGTTTTAGAAACACAGAATGTTAAAAACCAGTTGATTAAATGTTACAGTGCTACTTCAAACTATAGTTTTTCTTTGAACAGTGTTTACTGAACATTCAGAAATTTAGTTGTGTTCAGTGCTGTAATATTTGAATACTTAAGTAAAAATGTTCTTCCTTTTTTATTTCCATATATATAAGAATATATATAATCCATATATATAAGAATATAATATATGTAACAGTAAAATTACATTAAATTTGGAGTTGACTTTATATACTTTTTTCTATTACTGCATTGCTGTTTCTGCTTAATTTGTGCAATACTATCCCTTTTGTTAAAATAATGCACCATCTTTCCTGCCTCAGCAAGTCCAATTATTGACTAAATGTTGGCTGATGTTCCGTTTCCTTTTGATTCTTTCTTGTAGCAGGGTGGCAAAAGGATACCTAACTTCTATCCCCAAAGTGGTTACAAAGTGTTTTGCAAAGAGTTTCCAGGAGCAAGAAAAGTAGTCTTTCTGCCTTGGTTTTATCCATTCTTTAGCCAAGATAACAGTTAAGACCGTCACCCTCTGTACCAATTGCAAAACTTTCAATTTTTTTTTTTTTTTTTTTCTTCCATTTCCTGTTAGGACACTTCTTGCCTATGTAATATGAAGGGCTTGTCCTGTATCTCAGGTTTTACAATCGCTGTCATTCCAGTTGAGCTTGGATTGTTATATTGAAAGTTCTGACAAAAGAATAGTATTTTGTTTATTGAGATTAAGGAGTAGTGCAATGCGGGGGTTTGGAATTCTATAACTATAGTATTGAGTTTTTATATAATGTATAAACTTGCTCTTTTTATAACAGATATTTGTATTGGGGGAAAAACTGAAGGATCCACTGGCAGACACTAGAATTTTAGAAAAGTAAGTCTTTACTTTTGTTAAATCTTGTTAATCTTAGAAACATAACAGTAAGCATGCTAATACAGAAGTGTATTGTGCCACATCTTTTTTGAATACACTGAAGTTAGCATCCCCTAGTGTTTCACTTGTTTTGTTTTGATCTGTTTTTCTACTACCTCATTCTTTCTCTTTTGTTATAACTCTGGCCTCCAGGATGATGTGCAGGACTTCTAGGGGAAGGGGGTGGGGGAAGGCAGGGACAAGGAACTACTTGTTTGGTAATTTTTGACTTGGACTTGACTTCAGTGTTGGAGCTTAAAATGTTCTTACTCTCTCATTTTATGGAAATGTGAATGTGAAGTCTCACTTCTTCTTTGTGAAGATGCGTTCCAGTGAAGTGCACTGCCTACTCCATTCTTCAGGCAGTCAAACAGTCCACTCTTCACAAAAGCTTTACAGAATAATTTAACTGTGCATGAGTCACCCGCACTGGGAAATCTAAGCATCAGAAGCACTTCCACAGCTGCACAAATCAAGGATTGTGCAATCAACTTGGAAGAAAGATGATGCCTACCACTAAATATTTTTAACGTGTTTTATTTACATGTTTGCATTTCTGCATGAGATGGATAATTAAGTTTCGGATCTAATATCAGCTTTCTGAAACACCTGTCACGTGTTCTTTGGTGTTGCTGTTAGCAACTGTCCTAATCTTTTTTTTATATATGTCCATTTGGTACACTTGTACAATTCTAGGAGTTACGAATAGCTGCTGTTGGTATAAAACATTTTTTTATTAAATTTTCTCAATTTGATATTATTCGTTTAAGTGAATACCCTTGTATAAGTATCTGTACTGATGATCATCTTTAAACAGTCACGGTTCATGCTAAGTAACATGTTATTTGATAGATAGGTTGATTACTTAGCACCACCTCAGGTATATATACTCCTGTGCCTTACATTTTGCTTGAGTTTCCCATTGATTCTAAGGTTGAGTTCTGGATTTGTTTTCCTATGCAGAAGCTGATCCATGAGTCTGGGTCAGTGTACATAAACAAACCTCATTCTGTCCAGAAATTTCATTTGTCACGGGTTGCCACATGAGATGCAGCAGTGCATGGGAGAGTACAGATGTTTCATTTAAATATGAAGCAGACTTCTCAAGTAGTAGCTACAATGCTTGTTTCTTTGAGTACAAATTTTAGTCTCATTTTTCTGAATTTTGTTTTCTGGTTGCAATTTAGCACATGGTGTAGGTCAGCATGAAATGACAATGTTGCCAAAAGATTCACTGCTTCCCCTTCCCCTGTGCCAACACAGCTTTTGAGCAGCTATATGGTGAAACAAATGTAGTTGATTTAGCTGAGTGAAACAATATTTGGGTTTGGTTTTGGCTGGATGAGTTTTAGGCTGCATTGACTGTGTGATCACAGATACTAATGCTAGGAGAAGAGAGGCAATTTAATATAGGTGTTTAAATGAGTGGTCAAAGTAATGAGCAAAGGCTAACATTATGAAAAGGTTCAACTTGACTGAGGAGTTTGGTAAACGTGCTTACAAATCATATAAATAACTGGTAGGGTATGAAGTGCCTAGTATCCGTAGCCATGTAGTTACCTGCATGATCTATGTATATATTGGTCTTGCTGTCTTACATATGGTAATTCTTCACCTGCGGACTGATTCAGAGGAAGTACGTAGTCACTTTCTACCACATCCTAGGTGAGTACCTTGTCCATGAGTTAGGAATAAGTCTTTGTCTCCTGTTTCAAAAAAAATAAAAAACACTTAATGAGTTAATTTTGTTGAGTTGTCTGAGATGGCATGCCGCTTTCCTTCTGCCCCCTCCACCACTTTTTAATGTGTGCATAACTTAGAAGTGGGATGTTTCTGGATGTCTAGATGTGCTAGATAATGGTATCTTGAAAGAATAACTTGTGGATATGAAATAATTGGTTGTCCCTTAAAGGGTAAGGTGGATCAAGCAAAAGTGATTTAAGACTCATAGCTATATCCTTAATCTCCAAAATAGACTGTAAAGTCATTGGGTGCAGAAATAACTTGCATAACTTAACTTCTTACAGACCCTCTTGGCCATCTGTTGACTTCTTGGATTTCTGAAGATTTTAGAATGCAATAGTGAGATATGTAAAAAGTTTAAGTATTCATTTGGATATAAAAGCTAATAAATCTTCATTGGGTAGATTTTTCTGGTCTAGAATAGAATTTTGGAAAGATTTGTTTGTGTGAATTTCAAAAACTGCTTTTCAGCTACCTTTCCCACCTCGCAACACACACACGCATACAAAAGTCTGGCAGATAAGGTGCTCACGTAACATGTAGGTTCATGTGTTTCTGCAGGATTAATTGTGGTGGATAGCTGAGTGTTTGTTTTTGTCACAGTAATAATAATTGTAAAGTCTCATTTTCTAAATTTAAACATGAGTTTGTATCAACACTGAGCAGAAATTTTGTATGGAATGGAAGAAGAATTTACTTTACAATTATGTTTGTTGAATTTGGTAATGATTTTTCTCCAGGACATTTTTCAAAAATTAGTTTACTTTCTATATCTAGATATTCTTATTTCTTGCTATTAGGGTAGAGGAAAAACAGTGTTTAACTTTTTGATTTGTCTGATTTCACAGTGAATTTTCATTTATATTTTTCAACATAGAAATTAAGTGTTGAATTTTTCCTCTTTGGTTAGATTTATTAGTATTCTTGGTGGTATGCTCTGAGGAAAATGTGACACTATTTTAGACAAACTGTTTAAACTAATATCTGTATTTGATACAAAACATTTAAAATTCCTAATGCTTTGTTTCATAAATATGCACATTTGTAATTAGATGAATCATTTCAAAGTGCTGTTAACTCCAGAATACATATCTTGGTACCATATTTTAATTTTTTTTCCTTAAATTTCTACTGATACTGAGAAATCATCAAGTGAAGATTTTTTTTTTTTTTCTGGTAATGGTATTCTGTAGAAAATCATTATTTTGTATGTAGCAGATAATTTTCTGGGAAAACTAATGATACTGAATGGGAATTTAAACTTTTGAGCGTGTGTGTGGTATTTTTTTCCCTGTTTGAAATTCTGAAAAAAAACCTGTCAATTGCCTGCTTTCTCTGTTCCATGTAAGAGACTGGAAGAAGGAAGGTGGGATTGTATTTGTTTATTGTAAAATATACCAAGTTTAGATGCCTCTTGTAGGAGCAAATAGCAGAATCTCCAGATTTTACTCTACATCACTTTTTCCACAGCAGAGTGAACATGAGTTTAGAATCTGTTGTTGAGCTCACTGATTTCAGGTTGTTTCTGCGCAGAATCCCATTAAAGGCAATAGAGATTTACAGAGATGTGAAGATTCTCAGTTTTCAATTATAACACTAACGTATTAGCTTCTCTTGATTAAAACTCATGTTGTGAAGTACTGGGGTTTTTTTTGCTAAGCACCATTTAAGGAGGCAGTAGGTGTATTTTTTACTCAGGCTTGATTATGAGCTAAATTGTATTTTAGACGTGCAAACATAATGCATGCTCCTAAGTCTAACTGTTCCCTGTTACAGATCTGACAGTGGCAGATGTAAAGAGGTTCCTGCTCCTCTATATAGAGGGGTACTGTTCCTCAACTGTGACAATTTTCAAAGGTACATAAAGCTACCCTTTTTAATAAGAACAAGATAATAAAGATTGTATTTAAAACTCTGTGGTATCTGAGTTCTTTTAGATATATCATTTCACAAATCTACTTCAGTATGTGGCCAGAGCTGTATTCCTCTAGTAAAAGAGGTGTATTCCTCTAGTAAAAGCCATGGAAAGATGGCAAGAACCAGGGTAGAGCCTTCTAAATAAAAGCGGGTGCAAGTGGAATTGGAACACGTAGCCACAGTCTTTCTCTTGTACAGACCAGTTGTACAAGCATTATTTCTGCCACACTTATGGCTTTGTTATTGAAGGAAGGGGATCTCCTCTAAGGAACTGTGAAGAGAAAAGACTGAGAAAATATTTTAAATGAGAATATGAAAGAACAGCAATTGTTTCTGATGGCCAGATCATTAAACACTGCCTTTCAAATTCATCTTATAAACTTAGTTAGGTTTGTACTCTTTCTTTATTATCCTTTACAGTTTTCTGAAACATGGAGAGTGTTCACTGACAAACTCTGAAAATCAGTATTAGAATTACTTTCTTTTGATAATCTTTGTTAATAATTTGAAGGGAGTGCATAAGCAACACCTCGAAATGTATCTCCGAATGTGGTTAGTTTGGTTAAGTTGAATCCTAGAAGGCACAGATAATACAAGCAGCCTGGAAAGGGACAGAGGGAGGGAAAAGCTTGGTAAGCGCTTCAGCACCCCAGTGCCAAGGACCAGTTTTACTGGAAGCCTGGCAAGCTACTGAGCACTTACTTCCCTGGTCACTCCCAGGGAGCTGGAGGGGAGGCTGCTCCCAGAGGAGGGCAGCCAGGCTCTGGCAAGAGCCCAGATCACCAGCAAGTTCCTGGTGAGGAGGCAGGCCTGAGGGTGAGTTGAGAAGTCAAATCAGCAAGTCAGAGGCCAGATCAGTGAGATATATGGCCAGGCATGGGCCAGGCTCCAACGTAGCCCAGGTGAAGAGTCAGAGGCTTCTTACAGCTTTCTTGCAGATGTTTTCACTGCAGTCTGAACTAAGATTAGCGCTGCACCCTATCAGGGAGGAAGTGAGCTGTGGGCCCAGCTCCATGGTGAGGAAGGAGATGCAGACTCCAGAAAAGAGTGGAAGGGTGGTAGCAGAACAACTGGTCAAGCAGAGATCAGCCCAAATGAATGGGAACAGAGGAGTTGGTGGGCAGGGGTGTCTCCTCTAACCGTGAGCTAGAGAGATGGCAATTTGTAGTAGTTCAGCCCCGATTGGGACCAGACTACGCAGTCTCTCTCTCACTCCCCCCACCCTCTGAGAGAATAGGGGGAGATGATATAAGGAGAAACGACTCGAGGTTTGAGATAAGGACGGGGAGAAATCGTTAAAGTTACCATTATGGGCAACACAGACTCGACTTGGGGAAAACTATTCATTTATTTCTAAAACTAGCGGGAGAATGAGACAGGGAACAAGATAACCTCCCCCCACCCCTCCCTCTTCCCAGGCTTAACATTATTTCTACTACCTCCTCCCCCCCCCCCACCTTGAGTGGCACGGCGGGGGAAGAGGGAATGGGGGTCGTGGTCAGTTCATCACGCATTGTTTTACGCCGCTACTTTGTCGTCGGGGGAAGAACTCCTTGCCTTCCTCCTCTGCTCCATCGTGGGGTCCCTCCCACGGGCCACAGTCCTTTGTGAAACTGCTCCGGCATGGGTCATCTCTTCCACAGGGTGCAGTCCCTCCAGAACAGCTGCCCCAGCAGGCCCTCCATGGGCCACAGCCTCCTTCAGGCCTCCACCTGCTCCGGCGTGGGGTTCTCCACGGGCTGCAGGTGAATCTCTGCCCCTCCATGGACCTCCATGGGCTGCAGGGGGACACCCGGCTCCACCATGGTCATCACCACAGGCTGCAGGGGAATCTTGGCCAGGAGCCGCATTACTCCTCCCCCTCCTTCTTCACTGACCTTGGCGTCTGCAGCCGTTCCTCACAACAGGCTGGCAGACGCCTCTCAGGATCCTTTTTACATCTTATTCACTTCTCATCTCCTCTCCACTTCTTGCAGCCAGGCGGGGCCTAGTTGGGCCCAGCTGGCTGCCCAGCAAGAGGCCAGAGGGTGAGGCCTGCAAGGTTTGCGCCTCCCCCTCTCTGCCCCCACTCAGCTTCTTCACATCTTCTCTTCTCCTCTTTTTTTTTCTGTTTTCCCCTTCTTAAATAAGTTATTGCAGAGGCGTTATCACAGGACATTCTGCTACCAATTGGCTCGGCCTTGGCCAGCAGCGGGTCCGCCACAGGCCCAGCCGAGTCCACTGAACAAAGGGGAGCAACTTCTAGCAGTCTCCTACAGAACCTACCAGCTTAGGCCCCCCCCTCACCAAACAAAACCAGAACACAATTGCAAACTGCATTCAGTCCTGACTTACAGAGCAAAGTTCTCGCCTGACAGCAGGACAGCCTAATACACGAAGAACACAAGAGAGAATTACTTTTCCCTCTAATCCTCATCATCCATGTTTGTATGAGGATATTGTTTACAGTGACTTTTAACCAGAATTGCCAGAGCAGCTTGCTCAGGTCCATTACCCTTGCAGGGGGTAGACGAAGACACATCTGTGTGACAAACCATTTCTAAGATTGTAACCTCTTTTCACCTCTGTGGTTGTTATGTTGTCTCCCACTCATGGTGATCTGTAGGATCTTCCAACTGCTGCTGTTTGTTTGGACTGTACAAATAGGTCTGTGGGCAAATAGTGTGCACTCTTTCAAGTGCCATTATAACTCCAGTAAATCTGTGGTGTCACTGGCCACTGCCACAACAGGCTTGCTACCAGACAGTTCATCCCTACTATAGACTGCTTGGACTTATCCTCTTGCCCGAAAGTCCTTCAGGAACAGACTTGAGATTGGGTGAGTTATTCTGATAACAAACCATAAATCATCTGTCCTACTGCCCTTTCTTCGCTATATTGCACACAGATGTGTCCTTGTCTACTCCCTGTAAAGGTAATGGACCTAAGCAAGTTGCTCTGTCAGAGCAGGTCACTTGTGTCCACTCAGAATTCTTCCAATTTAAAAGCCCATCTGGGATCAAGGTGTATGGATGTCTGCACCAGAAGCAGCCGTCTCATACTCTGTTTTCCTGTAAACCAGGTGAACATGATGTGTCAGCTGGGATGCGTCTGCTCTTCTGCACAAGTACAGAGCAAGATCGCAGTTGGTTTATTGACATGGTAGAGAAAAGGCTGCAATATATGACTATTCCCAGCTGCTAGAATAACCTTTTCAGCTGCAAAGTTTGGACAGCATTTCTTGAAATTCCTTTCAGCCTTATCTTCTGATATTTTTGTTTGTTTTGCCTTTTTTTAAATGTTGAGGTAGAAAATTAGAGACATATATAAGTTTTAAAAATATAGTATTTTAATAGGTAGCCTTTGATTAGCGAGATCAATCAGTTATTACCCTAATTTGCTTTCTGTTGGTGTGTATGCCATTGCAAGCAAATGAGCAAGAATCTTGAAAGCTGCAAGCTTGTTCTATTAGGCCAAACTGTATCTGATTAGAGAGCAGATTATGGTTTATCTGTCTAAACATCTCTTGCTCTCTGCAAAAGCTATGGTTACTAGAGAGGAACTAAAC
>JAAGAY010146095.1:0-15717 GCA_011801015.1 Ardeotis arabs | reverse complement strand
TTCCCATACTAACTGAAGAAATGTTTTTGGCTTTTTAGGAGGTATAAAGTTCTTCCCAAAAACTGCTTCTCTCCTTTCTATATCTGCTGGATTTCCACTTAAACCTTCATTTAGTGAAGTTTTCAATTTTGTACAAATGCCATGTACATCTCCATAGCATTCCTGTATTTTATGCAGAGCATCTGTAGCTCGAAGTTCCATAAGAGAACGAAGCTCTGCAAGAGTAACTCCAAAATCTCCATGATTAGCTTCTTTCACGGCGTTTTTTACACCATTATATGCAACTGAGTTGTGATATCTTTCAGATTGTCCCATGGCGCAATTCTGTTCCGCAAGCCAAATGGCACATACAGTTGGCAGGAACCAGCGATTCGCCCTCCCTCGCAGGTGCTGTTGCTGCCACCGCTGCTCCCCGGAGACCACCCGCCACCTTCCCCCCGCATGCATTGGGCAGCGCCGAGCCCCCGCTTCACTGCCTCCTCCCCTGTCCACAACCCATGAATCCTTAGGGAGAGGTGGCAAGTCGGTCTCACCCTCATGCGGGGGAGCCAATGGGGCAGAAAGAGAGACAGAGGGCATTTCTGGGTCTTCGTGTTTAGGGGGTTGCTTCTTCAGTTTAAACATTTCTGGCAAACAAGATGCGATACATGGGGGAGCACACCCCAACTCCAGTGTCCTTTTATCACCATCAGAGTCTCCCAGCTGAACTGGACAGAGTATCTGAGCACCACTCCTTATCTCTTCCGCCATTTCTCTCCCAGAGCCGGGGCCCAACTCGGCCGCTACTGGCTCCCAGGGCTGTTCCGCCACCCGCTCCTTACTGCCCCTCCACAGCCTCACGAAAACAGAGGCAAGGACAAGGGCCAGGATGGTAAAGAATAACGGGATGACCAGGTACCGGTCCAGGGCCATGTCCATCACCTCTCCCGACTTGTTAATCAAGCCCTTTTTCTGCATCCATTGGATGAATTCTGTCAATGGTGTCGTATGCATCGGACACTTTATCTCTTTACCCAATGCCTTTAACACCTTTATTGTATCCGCAATGGATACCATTCTAACAACAGGCAGGCATGACCGCCCCGCGGCCACAATTCAGACCCATTCAGACCACGACCACCCCGCAGTCCTGACCGCACCAACGGTCAAAACTGTCCAAACCTCAAGGGTCACCGGTTGCCACCGCACAACAACTTATAGACCCAACCATGACTGCCCCGCAGCCCCGACCGCACCAACGGTCAAACCCATCCGGACCTCCAGGGTCACCGGTTGTCGCCACACAACAACTTACAGACCCCCCACGACCGCCCCACGGCCCCGACCGCACCAACGGTCAAACCTCTCCGGACCTCCAGGGTCACCAGTTGTCCCCAAACGACAACTTACAGACCCAACTCTATCGGGATCCCATCCCAGAGAGATGCGTCAGGGTCACCACTTGTCGGCTCTCTCGCCAGCAATCCAACCCAGGACACACCAGAGCCCCACTCTGGGGAAGGCAGAGCATCACACAGATACCATCAAGCTAAGGCTTCCCCTCACTGCTGCACAACGCGGTGTTAAATACCCGCACACCCACTGCGCACACACCCCCTGTGCTCTTGAACCTATCCGCGCGAACCACCTCCCCTGTGCACCTGCAGCCCATTCCTGCTGGCAGCCTTGTTGCTGGGCTGCGAGTTCCGCCTAACAACACTCACCTGCCTGCTAATGTGACCCAACACACCACCTTTCTGAGCAACCTGTACCAGTGTTCTGCTGCCCCCACTGTGAAAATTTTTTTCCTTATATCAAGTCTGAATCTACCTCCCTCTATTTTAAAACAATTACCCCTCGTCCTATCACAACAGGCCCTGCTAAAGAGTTTCTCCCTGTCTTTCCTGTAGGCCCTCTTGAGGTACTGGAAGACTGCTATAAGGTCTCCCTGGAGCCTTCTCTTCTCCAGGCTGAACAGCCCCAACTCTTTCAGCCTGTCCTCCACACCTTTCATCATTTTCATGGCTCTCCTCTGGACTTGCTCCAACTGGTCCCTGTCCTTCTTATGTTGGGGGCTCCAGAACTGGACACAGTACTCCAGGTGGGGTCTCACCAGAGCGGAGTAGAGGGGGAGAATCACCTCCCTCAACCTGCTGGACACACTCCTCTTGATGCAGCCCAGGATGCGGCTGGCCTTCTGGGCTGCAAGCACACATTACTGGCTCATGTTGAGCTTCTCATCCACTAGCACTCCCAAGTCCTTCTCCTCACGGATGCTGTCAATGCATTCTCCGCCCAGCCTGCATTTGTGCCTGGGATTGCCACAACCCACGTGCAGGACCTTGCACTTGGCCTGGTTGGACTTCATGAGGTTTGCATGGGCCCACCTCTCCAGCCTCTCAAGGTCCCTCTGGATGGCATCCCTTCCTTCCAGCATGTCAACTGCACCACACAGTGGTGTCATCGGCAAACTTGCTGAGGGTGCACTCTATCCCACTGCCCATGTCACTGACAAAGATGTTGAACAGGGCCGGGCCCAACACGGACCCCTGAGGAACACCACTTGTCACTGGTCTCCACTTGGACATTGAGCCGTTGACCACCACTCTCTGAGTGCGGCCATCCAGCCAATTCCTTATCCACCGAGTGGTCCATCCATCAAACCCATGTCTCTCCAGTTTAGAGAGAAGGATGTTGTGTGGGACAGTGTCAAAAGCTTTGCACAAGTCCAGGTAGATGATGTCAGTTATTCAGCCCTTATCCACCAATGCTGTAACCCCATCATAGAAGGATACCAAATTATCCAGGCATGATCTGCCCTTTGTGAAGCCATGTTGGCTGTCACCAACTACCTCCTTGCTCTCCATGTGCCTTGGCATGGTTTCCAGGAGAATCTGCTCCATGACCTTGCCAGGCACAGAGATGAGGCTGACTGGCCTGCTGTCCCTCAGGTCTTCTTTGTTCCCCTTTCTAAAAATGAGGGTTATGTTACCCCTCTTCCAGTCATCGGCAACCTCACCAGACTGCCACGACTTCTCAGATTGTAATACTCCACCTTATACTGAACAATAATGAATCCCAAAGTAGTCTTGTTGAAATGAGTGGGATGATTTGGAGTAAGAGGAACATGATTAAGAACACAAGCGTCATTAAGACTCAGTGCAATTAAGGACAACAGAACACAGAGCTCCCACTATCAGATGTCTTAAGATTGATTTTTTTTTTTTTTCTGAAAGGGAACAGGAAACCCTATCTCTCAGATGAAAATGTGGAGTGATACTGCACCTCACAAAAACACAGTTGCTACATGGGTATTCAGGACTTCGTAATCCACCTGGTATGTGGGATCATCCTGCTCCAGAGGAACCTTGCTCTATCCATTGACTAAGTGCAGGACTTAAGTGCATGTCTGGCAGGAGAATGTGACACACAATTGGATTTTTCACAAACCTTTAGATTTGGACAGTTCACTGGAAAAAATCATAAGCTGCCTATCTGCACATTTACATGCCTAAATATTTTCAAAACTCTGAACCTGAACACCAAATTCAGTTACCTACATTACTTAAAAGCATGACTCATATTTGTCAGGTAATAGAAGGTGGGCACTTGTGAAAATGTGTTTTATTTCTCAAGGGCTTAAATTTAAGCTGAAGTATCCAAGTTTGCAAATATTGCAGTCTGGTCTGTAGACATACACACATGCTTATCAGGGAGCACACTTTTGTATAGGGTGTGCAGTGTCGTATTATGTAAAAGTTGCCTTAGTGGCTTGTCTACAGACAAAACTTGTAACGATTATACAGATTATTTTCCGCTTTAAACAATCATGGCACACTAAACAGACTATTAAAAGTACAGCACAATAAAAGTGAAAAGAAGTTTCAGTAATAGTGTAAATGCCGTACGTCAGTTTTATTGGTATAATTAAAAGCGCTTTAGAACATGCCCATTCCTTAAACATTTCTATTTCTGTTCTTCCCTTATTAGTGCCATTTCATGGACAGATGACACTCACATTGGCTCTTAGGGGAACGATTTGTCACCTCCACTGTGAAGTTCAGCATGGTGAGCGGTGATTGCTGCAGAAGAGTAAAGGTACTGTCTGAGGAAGTGGATAGCCAGTTCACTTACACTCTTTTGAAAAGTCTCACTTAAAGCCATGGGCAGCTGTGCAGGATGCTACGGTGGTATTGGTAGATGAGATTACTTCAAATAATTTCTCTCCAGCTGCTTTTAAGTGGTGTTTTTGCGTAGTTTACTGACTCCCCAGCCCCTGCAGGAGGAGCACGTAAGTGTTCCTTGGTCCACTTGTGCCAAAAAGAGTCCAGCTAGCTCAAAAAAATGGTATGTTACACATCTTTGCTCACATTGAGTAAGGTGAATTATTCCTAGTAAGTACAGTTCCTCTAGCAGATGTAAGAGTTAGTGTTTCCAGTCATAAGCAGCTACTGCAGCAAGGAGCTATGTCTGGAACAGGACACTTACTGACAGCCTAAGTGTTTACTTACCATTATCATTTATTAGTCCGAAAGTGTCACTTGTTCAGAGTTTAGAGAGAAAAAGGAAAATGTTCATCACGTTCATTGTCATAAATTAAATATTTCCAAAGGAATTTGGGATTGTATTTAGTATCTTTTTTTTTCTCTAAGAAATGCAGCCCTGAATCTACCATCTCTAAACAGGGTAGTTGAGTCAGTGGTTTTTGCCACATTAAAATGGTGCAAAATTTGAACACTGCTATTATAATCCCTCTTATCACTATAGGAATGTTTCAGATAATCTTTAAAGACCTATTAGAAAACCAACAGCTAGCAATTTATTTAAAAATTGCTTATAGCAAGTGCCCTAGTATTATCAACCAGCTGGACTGGAAATGTCACTAACAGAGCTGAGTAAAGAGAATATTTTTTTTTTCTGTTTTAATTGTAATCAATAAGTCTACATTCTTGTGCCAGCTACAGAGTGGAGAAAAAAATAGACATTCCCTTCCTACTCTATTACACCCTACACCCCTCAAAGAGATGGAAATATTCCTTCTTCTTCAATATATTTCAATTAAACTCAAAATTCAATTCAATTCCATTTCAATAGCTTTACATAAAGAAGGCAGAATGTAGGTTGGACATAGAAATATACGAACACATACACCTTTCAATCAGGTTATCCTTGTATACTCTCCTTTACTTGTTCAGTTGCCTCCTTGAACACCTCTCTGCTTTCCATATCTCCTGTGCTGTCAGAGCTAAGATGTATCAATTATACTTTACCTGTTTACACTTTCTCCTCTGCAGTATTGTTATGAAAAAAGTAAAGTAGCCTCTGAGGTTTTGTATGTTTTTGTTTTGTTTTATTTAATGTTTTGAAAACCGTAAAACTGAGATATGACTGGAAGATTAATCAAACGTCTTGCCTTCAAAATTAATAAAGGTCTTTTACTATTTACTGTTTTCTGTAGTCACTAAATAGTGCTATGCTTTGTTTGAGTCACTCTCACAGATGAGAATAGTTGCTTGCAGCTGGCAGTCTTTTGTTTTGATGAAAGTGTCATGCAGGGGTTAAAGTCATGCTAGAATCAAGTTACTTAGATTAGATTTAAGAAAAGAAACAGGTATGATATGCAGTAAGGAATACACCTTTAATGCATAGACCAGAAATGTTCTGTGCAGAATAAGAGAGGAATTGGGTGAATGCTTTGGTTCAGATGGCACTGAGATTAAGGAAGTGTGAAGGGAAGATAATGAATAACTGTTGATCATTTGTCATAGAATAAAAGTTCCAAAGAAGAAAAAAAAATGCTGCTGACCATTACTAGCCATGGAAAATAAAACAGATAGAATTTTGTTTTCAGAGAGAGACTATAAAGGCCAACACCTCACATGGAAAACATCTCTGTTTTCAGAAGACACTTGTCTCTAGCGTTGAGCAGGAAGAGAGGTCACACAGAATCACAGAATATCTGAGGCTGGAAGGGACCTCAGGAGGTCATCTGGTCCAACCCCCCTGCTCAAGCAGGACCACCAGGGCTGCCCAGAACCACATTCATGTGGCTTCTCAATATCTCCACAACCTCCCTGGGCAACTTGTGCCAGTGCTTGGTCACCTTCATAGTAAAAATGTGTTTCCTGATGTTCAGAGGGAACCTCCTGTGTATTCAGTCAGTGCTCATTGCCTCTGGTCCTGTCACTGGGCACCACTGAGCCTAGTTCCTGGGAGCCTGGCTTTGACCTCTTTGCACTCTTCCTTCAGGTATTCATATGCATTGATAAGATTCCTTCCCCATCTACCAGGCCAGTTATTTCATGATAGAAGGTTATCAGGTAGGTCAAGCCTGACTTCTTGGTGAAGCCATGCTGACTACTCCTGACAACTTTCACTTCCTTCATGGGTGTGAAAGTGGTTTCCAGGATTAGCTGCTCCATCACCTTCCCAGGGCTCGAAGTGAGAATGACTGGCCTGTAGTTCCCTGGGTCCCTCTTGAAGATATGAGTGATATTTGCTTTTCTGCAGTGCTCAGGCACTTCTCCCAATTGCCACAATCAGCCAAAGATTATCGAGAGTGGCCTCGCAATGACAAAGCCAGCTGCCTCAGTGCTTGTGTGTGCATCCCATCAGGGTTCATGGACTTACATATGTCCAGTTTGCTTAAGCATTCTCTGGCCTGATCCTCCTCCACCAAGAGTTCTTGTTTCAGTCTTTCCCTCTGGTCTCTGGGGCCTGGGATTCCTGAAGGCTGGTCTTCCTAATAAAGATGGAGGCAAAGAATGTATTGAGTAGCTCAGCCTTTTCTATATCCTGTGTAATCAGGTCCCCTGTCCCATTCATCAACAGGCCCGCATTTTCCCTAGTCTTCCTTTTGTCATCTATATACTTACAGAAGCCCTTCTTGTTGCCTTTGACATCCCTGGCCAGATCCAGTCCCACTTAGGCTTTGACTTTGCTAACCACATCTCTGCATGCTTGGATAGTATCTCTGTATTCCTCCCAGGTTACCTGTCTCTGCTTCCACATTCTTTTTTTTGGGGGGGAGTATTGCCAGGAGCTCCTTGTTCATCCATGCAGGCCTCCTGCTATTTGTGCTTGACTTCCTGCTCGTTAGGAAGGACTACTCTTGAGCTTGGAGGAGGTGACCCTTGAATATTAACCAGCTTCCTTGGGTGCCTCTTTCCTCCAAGCCCTTATCCTGAAGGACTGTACCAAGCAGATTCTTGAAGAGGCCAAAGCCTGCTCTCCTGTAATCCAGCAATGTGATCTGGCCTTTTGCCCTGCTTCTTCCTCTCAGGGTCTGAACTCCAAGATCTCATGGTTGCTGCATCCAAGGCTGACTTCAACCTTCACATCCCTGATGAGCTCCTCCTTTCCTGTTAGTATGTCTCCCCATAGCAGCCACCCACTACAATGCCACCAATACTAGTCTGCTTTTTAATCCTTACTCATAAGCTCTCAGTTGGTTCATCATCCACCTCCAGGCAGAGCTCCATGCACTCCAGCTGCTCTCTCATATGAACTCCTCCCAACCCGTCTTCCTGGCCTAAACATCTTGTATCCCACCACTGCAACACTCCAACCATTGGAGCTATCCCACCACATCTCTGTGATCCCAACAAGATTATAGTCTTGCAACTACACACAGATCTGTAATTTATTTTGTTTATTCCCCATGCTGAGTGCATGAGTGTGCAGGTGCTTCAGAGAGGCACCCCAACATGCTGATTTCCCAGAAACAAGATACCATTTCCCCATAATGGTATCTTGTAGGCACTTCCTTGCCTATACACAGGTGCTGAAGATGGCCCTCCTTCAGCCCTGTTTTCTTAATTTTGTGATCTCTTTCTGTCACATCACTCCAGGCCCTTTGTTCATCAGACCTGTCCATCACTCCTTCACAGGGCTGCTGGTAACTTTCTCTCTCCCCCTCATTGCTAGTTTAAAGCCCTCCTTACCAGGTCAGCCATCCTGCTGGCAAGGATACACAAAAAGGTTCACAGAAAATAGCTTTAGAGCTGGTCAGTTCTGTGTAGCTTTGGAATGGTTCTTTCACTGAAGAGAAGGAATCTTGTTCACACGAAAGGGATGTACACAGACTTCAAACAAAATTATTTCCACAAATACTGGAAAAGCTGTTACTTAAAAATGCACATATTTACATATTAAAATATGAGATAGAATGTGAATCTTTGTAAACTACTATCTGTTAAAATAATACAATAATAGATCTAACTTGTGATAGGTAAATATTATTTTTGTGTGTTTACAGTCCTTAATGTATTTTGGCTTTATTTATTCATAGAATACTATTATAAAAGTTACTTGGTTTTTTTTGATCTTGTTCAATTTCCTTCTCCATACAGTAGTACACTTTTGTATCTATGCTTATATTTTATTATTGCTACTTTGTCATCAGCAGAAGCATCGTGTAAACAGTTTGGGAAGATGAAGGCCTTCTGCATTCTACTTTTGCCAGGGAGAAGTATAGTCAGTCAATAAGGCAGGAACAGAAAAAAATTATATGTAGTTAGCGACATTTTGCTAATCAAATAATGAAGAAAGCGCACTGTTTATCTATGTAAAGCAGAAGGCAGGCTCCATCTCAGAATCTCAGCAGCAGTTTAGGAACTTCAGTTTCATATTCTAGTTGATGTAACTATTCCATAATTTATACTTTGCCGTGCACACAATGCTTTCTTAGCTAATGGCAAATAGGGCTCTCTGCAACATTCCTCACGTGCTATCAGGTATTAAGCCTTGATATAATTAAGAAATTTGTAGCCTTACCTTCAGATCTTTTTTTTCAAAGGCAGAAACTAAATAATAACACATACCACCATTTTTCCAGGTACTGCATTAAAGTAATTCTCCAAAAGCTGACTAGCAGAACCCAGACAAGTGTTCAAAACCTACTGCGTAATTGATCTCTTACAAGTACTTTGTTATTAGTTTTATTACTCCTGTCCCCAAGGGGGAATGGTTTTGCGGAATAAATTTCAGGCTAGAACTATGTTGACTCTCTAGACGCACAGGTTCCAGGCTACGTGATGGACTCAGACCTTCAGCTTTCTGAAATCAGTTGAGTGGCTATCATGCACTTCGTTCTGTGTCCAGGTAAGCACTAAGGTATAAAGGACAGGTATTGATACATCTTCTAGGACTGCTCATTCACTCATTGACATTTACTTTGTATCAAGATTAGCGGTGCCTTGAAGAACAAAACTGTCTTCAAATCTGCCCACAAAAACTCAGTTATTCATCATTCATAACTAGTTTACCGGTCTTAGTTAGAGAAATAAAAAGTGCATGTTTCATCAAGCCTGTGGGTGAATGCATGTCACACCTGCAGGACACAGTGGCCACAGGGATGCTTGCTGAAAGGCAGCACACAGCCTTGCTCCTCTCCGTTCAAGAGCAGGTTACAAATCAAGGGTAGCTCCATTTAGAGCAAAAGGCTTCCAGTGGTGCAAAGGGAAGGTTAACCAGGACCTTTCCGGCTAAAAAACACGTCATGAAAAATGATGTGGTTTGGCATGAAGGTCACACAACAGCTCAAAATCCAGCAAGATGCAGCAACAATTTCGGGAAGAACGCTGTTCTCTTCCATGTCAGAACTGCAAAGTGGAGTAAAATAAGTAATGGATCTGGCAAGTCATGCGCTGGCTGCTGTCCACTGGATCTGACTAATTATTAACCACATCAGTGGAGGGGACACCAGGTTTATGGGCGAACGGGAACTGTGGAAACGAGCAGGGTTAAACCACAGGAGACATCAGCGAGCACGGTGGCGGCCGCGGGCTGCTGGCAGCGGCCCAGGCCCCGCTGCCCTCCGCACCCCTCCAGCCGGACTCCCTCGGCGCCTCCCGGCCCGCGGCTGCTAGCGGCGGCGCCCCCGGGGAGGAAACCAGCCTTCCCTCGGGCTGACCCGGGAGGACGGCACCGCTCCCAGCCGCCTTTCGAGAGCGGGAGAAGGGGACAAAAAGCAGAAGGTCTGGCCCCTGGTGTGTCGGCGCTGCGCATATCGGCACGGGGCGGCGCGGCTCGCATCGGCCCGGCCCGGCCCGGCCTGGCCGGCCAGGGCCGAGCGGGGCCACGCACGCACGCTCCCCGCCCGCGCTGCCGCTGCGCTTGGAGAGCGGGGAGAAGCCCTGCCCATCTCGTCTGTAGCGCTGCTGTCGCCTCCCCAAAGGCCCTCTGCCTCACGCTATCGCTTCGGGGAGAGAAAGCACAAGAAGCCTGGCCATACTGCCGCTATCCTTTTCCCGGGATTCATTTTCCCTCTTCACAGAGAAAGCGTCTGCGAAAACTCCTGCGCGCTACCAAAGCAGGAAAGGTGCGCAAGTCATGTGTTACTACATAGCCAGTTATTGGCTTTGGGGAGCAGGGGAATGACTGAAAGAATAGCATTTTGATATGAGTAAATTACGTAGAAATTCTGAAACGAAATTTCTCAAGTGGATCCTCATTCTTCTTCCACTCTCTCCACTTTCATATCATGTTTCTCAGTGTTACCAAAGGATTTAATTCCCTGTCTTTTCTGAATCTCAATTTAAAATTACTTTATCAGGCATCTTGCAAAGGAAAGCTTTTATTGCAAACAAGTGAAACACCCTGATGTACTCTATACCTAATTAATGTGTAGGAAAGTCAGCTAGGTTCAAATGTTGGACACCTGGCCGCAGCTGAGTGCAAAGTTCCCTGCTCTGGTCATCTCCCTCTGAGACCACTGCTGTGGATGCAGTGACAGCATTTCTCTGCTGCCATTTCACAGTATCCTTGGTGAGGAGGAGGAGGTCTTAAAAAAAAAGAAAGAAGAAATGCATGTGCATGTATCTATACGTACATATAAAGAGAAAGTCTCAGGCAACTGAGCTCAGTGCTGCACTCATGGCTTCTGTGACTCCTGCAAGCATGAGAATGCTTTTACTGGTCTGTCTACACAGTTTCTAAGATCGACCATTGAGTTGATTCCCAGGACACAGTGAGAACAGGACAACCATATATGATACATCTCCTAACTGTTCTCCTAATCTCTGGCTGGTTTTAGGTCAGGGGATTTTCTGTAGCTGATGTGGTTTGGCTATTAGCAGCTCTCAGTAGACCTATCTTCCAAGTACTTGTCCAATCTGCCCTTGAACGCATGTAACCCTTTTGCATGCAGAAGACTCTAAGTCTGTGTTTATACTATTAAACTAAACAGAGCCAGTTCACAAGTACAAACCTTGTCCTGGGGTGCTTGATACTGTCAAATTGTTAGTAAGGACTGTGGCACAAGCTGATCATTGTTACCCACAAACAAAGCCTGGGCAGTGTGAAGCATCAGCACGGAAAACACTTGCTGGTTTCCCTGCTGTCTAGGGTAGTAAAGCAAATGTGCACTGGGACCGTTCCTGAAACTGTAAACCCTGTGTGCCACCCCTCTGTGGTTATGTGGTGGCCTCAGGGAGACATATTGGGCAGTCTGGATGTGGCTACTCTGTTTTAGGGGACAGGAGAGCTTAGCACTGCTGACATGAGTCTTGTCACACTAGTTAGTCTCAAGGCCAGGAGATGGTTCCGAGCCTGTTTTACTTACTAACACTTGTATAGCTAAAAGACTGGCTTAATCTTTTGTGCTAATCTTTTGTGCCAGAGTTTCCCAGCTGCTGGGAAACTCTGTTGCCCTAGGAACAGGAGCAGAATATTTAGTTTTGAAAGAAGACAGGTATTACAAGCATGCCAGGAGTTTTCATTTCATGCCACAGGCCACTTCTCTTGATTCTTTCAGGTAAAAAAGAATCATTTCTTAAACTCAGTAACAAGCCCTTCCTGTTAAGTAGTGAAGTGAGACCATCACTGGCTGTAGCGCAAGGAAGGAATGGAGCATCCTACTCAGCCTTGTTGGTGCTCCTTTTCTTCTTGCTTATTGCTTAGTACCTTAATTCCCAAGGAGTCACAAGCCCCATAACCTCACTGTTGCAGTCCTCTGCGTGGTTCCCCAAATAACAGTGTTACAGAAGCAATAAGTCTGCTTTGCTGTTGGTTTTTTTGTTGTTGTTGTTGTTTATTAACCGATGCTAATAAAATACATAGGCCTACTTCATATCTTGACATGGTTGAGACTGTTGATGGAGATGCTTGTCTTTACAAAAGAAAGGGACCACCACAGCATCCACGCCTGGGTGATACAGGAGGGATCCTGTAGGAAGTTGGGATCCTCATGGCACAGAGCAAGTACAACATATGGCAGCAGCTCTGCTCTACTAAACAGCCTTGTCTTTAACATGAGATCACATCAAGAGTGAGAAAAAAACTCACTGTATGCATGCAGTGTTTGTTCAGTGTTATGATATGCCAACAAAGATGCCAGTGAGATCTTTGCTACATAGATGTTTCTTAACTGAAATCTGAACCTTGTTGACCAGTAACTCACTCCCTATATGGCTCCATGCTACCATCAAATAATATAGCTTTATGGCTGTCAAAGCAAGACTCTGCAAACAGAAGTTAGCCTATGACACTGTGCTAGTGTAAGAAGCCAGTATTTTTGTTTAGTAGAAAAATTTCACACATCATGGCTGACACAGTTTTGTTAAGGAGAACCCCTGGTCTGGTCACAGCCATGCTGACAGAAGGCAGCTTTTGTCAATTCAGGTTAAGTCTTTGAGAGAGCTAGTGTAATTACACTAGCAGAAAAATGTTGTTCTGTGTGGATTTTTTTAAAAAAATACATATACATACATATATATATATATGTTTTAACTGAAGGTGCAGTTTAACATTGCAGCTCCTCTGGCAGTAAAGTGTCTTTATTAAGTTCCTATCCCGGTACATCCAACACCACAGTTTGCTTCCCCCTACAACTGTGCTGCTGGAAGAGATTGCAGACCAGCCTGTAAACGGGATAGCTGCTTTGCCTGAAGTTGAGTAACTGAACAGTCTAATACCTCCTATTTTATTGAGCAAAATCATTTCACCAATGCATTTTGCAGTGTGAACAGTTACATCTGTACTTTGTTTAGCAGAAAACTAATGAATAAATTATAAAAATGTATAATTAATTGTCAGTAATTGATGAAAGGCAGCTGAACTCCTACAGACATCCCTTAAAAATGCCCTGACTCTAGAAAAGAAAGCTTGCTGTCTTTAAGATATAAAATTCAGTCACTCCTGAGTAGCTGATTATTTGGTAGAAGACTGAATGGATTCGAGAGTTAGGGGTTTTTTGCCTGGCTGATCATTCTTTTTTTCCAAGGCCCACGGAACTACGTCTTTTACTATTTTGGATTTTTACATTCAGTCATGAAAAGAAGCAAAAAAGACAATTTTGAAAGAGTACGTCCTTCCATTGACCTCAGTGGCCTTTATTCACTGTATCTAGAGTGTTTCCCCTAACTGTCTCTGGTTCTTCACTGTTGTTTATGTGGTGTTTGGGCTGCTTGTTTCTCTTCTGAGCGCATGTACAATCCTATTCCAGCAATGCCCAGCCCCTGTGTTTGTGTTCAGCTCCCAGAGAAATCCCTCCACCCACACAGCTAAGCATCTGACCAGCCATGCATGTGGCCTATGTTTTGGGCGGTGGCTCCCTATTGCTTCAACAGTTTTGTTGAATAAGGAAACATAACTAATCCTAATGCATATCCCGATGAAGGGTAACTGCTACACTCAGCAGCTTCAGCTACATTTCATTTGGTGTTAACAGTATTTTCCATTGCAAGAAATGCAAAGATTATTTGCTTTCTTATGCTTCAGTTTGTTTTTGGTCTTTTATAACAACAGAATTAAATCATATGCAAAGTTCCCATTTGCTTGGAATACTACAAGCCTCTCTCTATTCTGTACTGAACTATGGCAGTGTATGAATAGTATTTATGGGATCTGATCTTTGCTATTTAAAGGTGTATGTTATTTAGATGCCTATAATAAAATAAATTAAATTAAGCATAGTTACCATAGCAATCAGTATTACAGTATATCATAAGAGCATAAAAGGTATTGCACCATATGGAAATAATAATGTCTCCCGAAGACATAAAATATTGCCTTCATCTTACTACTGCTAGCATATTTTTAATGCAAGGCTGAAAATCCTGGTGCTGTTGCTTTTGAAAGTGCAAAATTCACAGTTTAACAAATTAATTCCAAATGTAGATTTCTTCTAAGAACTTTGTGTTTTTATATCATCTGTTATTGCCACATCTTGCAGATCCCACAACATAGGACAGCAGATGACTTAGTTCAAATAATTCTCTATTGTTTTTAATATTTTTAACACCCCAAAGGGAGTGGGTTATTTATATGTTTAATAATTTCCAGATTTTTGAGCTGCTAGTCTGTTCAGTTGTCTGGAAAAAAAAAAATCTGATGGCTATTATTCATCTTTTTCAAAGATGGTTTTGGACCTCTGGTTAGATTATTAAAGCAAAACTGCTCAGTTTTGTTTAGGCATATTTTCACTTTTTGTTTATATCTAATTGAGCATAATGAAAAAGATAGTTTTTAAAAGCATTCCATTGAGTTCCTTCTTTCAGTCACAGATATGGCTGTGGGAATGACTGTTTGACCCACATTTTCTGGTGGCAAGTTTAACATAGCTATATATGTCTACATCTGCATACATTCATCCATATAGTTATTTTTATTATACAGAATTATAATTATATATAATAACGTGCTATTCATATAATAATAAATATTTTGGGAGTCAGGTCCTTAGATTAGTATAGAGGTTGCCTAGCTTAGAAAACATGACCTAGTGTCTCTCTAAAGCGGCTTTAAATTAATCCAGTCTTATCTGAGCAAATTCTCAGTGTAGACTGTTATACGACAATTCAGTCATTAAGCAGATTTAATTTAAAATACTAAATAATAAAAACTTTAGTAGTAAAAAAGAAAAAAAAATAAGTCATGCAATATATTTAGGTAAGCTGTTGGTTTTTTTTGCAGTGCTAAGGCTGTAAAGGAGCAATGAAGATTTTATGGGAGAGTATATACTGAATGAAACTGGCAGTATTAGTGAAAGTCTTACAGTATGTTGGCATATGTTATCAACAGCAAGGCTGCAATAGGCTTTTTCTTGAAATTATTGTTCTCATAATTCAGAGTTTGAGAAGTTCTGATGTATCCTCATCTGTCAGTAGAGCAATTATCATTTGTATTAATTCTAAAATGCTGCCATGGCTTATTCCTTTCAAAACCACATTGGGCATCTATTTTTTATTCAAATGAATAGGGATAAAATATGCAGTTGTATATGTAGTGCATGGAAGAAAGTGACTATAATTGTCATGCTGGTGTTTTCCTTAGAGAGGCATTTATGAACTAGAAGCAATTAAAGGCAATTAATTAGGTTGGTTAAAATGAAGAGTAAACTTTCTAACCGGAACATGAAAAGAGACAGCTCTTATGTTTGGCTCCTTTCCAGAAAAATAAAAACTCTTGCTAGGAAGTTTGATTGTGGATGGGCCCAGAAAACTCAGGAAGCATCTGCTTGAAATCACTTTTCTAGCAGACTGAAAGAGTTGTACCTCATACACAATGCACATAAGAGGGACACAACTGCAGACGTAGAACTATTATCTTTGTCAGTACAACCCTTTCCATGTCCTCCTGTGATAATAAAGCTATATGTGAGTATTTAAAACTATATATATCTCAGTAAAAATTGCTATCATCATACTTCTGACCAATCTGGCTGAAATCAACAAAGACTTTTAGTGCAGAAATAGTCTAAAGAAGAGACTAAGATATAGAAGTCAATAAGGACAGGGG
>JAAGAY010146094.1:0-118400 GCA_011801015.1 Ardeotis arabs | reverse complement strand
AGATGACCTACGCCGGAGCAGTTTCGTGAAGGACTGTGGCGTATGGGTGGGACCCCACACTGGAGCAGGGGAGGAATGTGAGGAGTTCTTCTCCCGACTATGAAGCAGCGGCATACAACATCGTGTAATGAACTGACCGCAACCCCCATTCCCTCTTCCCCCCTGTGCCGCTCGGGGCGGGAAGGTAGTAGAGATAATGTTAAGCTTGGGAAGACGGAGGGGTGGGGAGGAGGTTTTTTTTTATCTTGTTCTCTGTCTCATTATCCTGCTAGTTTTAGTAGCAATAGTAATTTAGTAATAAATGAATAGTTTTCCCAAGTCGAGTCTGTTTTTGCCCGTGACGGTAACTTTAAGGATTTCTCCCTGTCCTCATCTCAAACCTCGAGCCGTTTTTCTTCTATTATCTCTCCCTGTTCTCTCGGAGGGTGGGGGGAGTGAGAGGAGAGACTGCGTAGTCTGGTCCCGATCCGGGCTGAACTACGACACAGACAAACGTGGGAGCTTGATACCTCAAAATGGGCACAGACAACAAAGCACCTGCATACACCTAGAAGTGTTCATGTATACAGATACTAAAATAAAATTTTATTCTTATGATTTCCCCTTAGACTATGTTCTTTACAAACTGCCAGAGAATCTTTTGCTTTAACTGAATGGCCTTCAGGAACGGGCAGAATAGACCTTTCACCATCTTAATTTAAGAACTGATGATACAACACTCCTGCAGGACTGGGACCAAGAAAACAGCCTGGCATCTCCCAGCCTGACCGGCTGTTGAATCTCTCTGAAAACCCACCTACTGAAGCAACTAAAAAATGAGTTACATCTTCACGTGTAGCACAGCTCATTATATTTTGATCTTATTAGACAGTTTTCTAAAAATATTACTGTATGAAAATCCTGGTCTAGTTTGCCATGCAACCATTTGTTCTTCCAACGATACTTTGCAAATAAACAAACATAAATACTTCTTTTTCCCCCAAGATGGCTATTTTGTTTCAATCTGTTTAGCACTGATGATAATGACAGAACAAAAATAAAGCCATTTAAAAACCAAGGAAGGTATATGGCCAGCACTAAGTGTTATTAGCTGCTAATTCGCCTTTTGTTAATCTCTTTCTCTTCGAGATGTTTATTCTCTACCAGATCATCATAAGAGAAAAGATAAAGGGTGTGTTATGTGTTTTTCCCAAAACGAGTTTCAATTGTTTCCATTGGAAATAAGCTTACCGTGGTGGTATTTATACTCTGAAGTGTATTTTCTGAAGTGCAAAAAGCACAGTGTACATAATGATCTACAAAATAAATACATATGCAAATAAAATAAAAGTAGCACTTCTCAGAGCTCTGCCATTTTTATGTATGCCATTTACCCTGGGAAGAATGTTTCAATTAATTATCTTTTTTTGAACAAAGAGATTTTTATCTAAAAAAACCCACCCAAAAAACAACACAACTATTTTGAAATGAGTTTTCACACCATACCCACCCTGTTACAAAAGTATAACTTAAAAATACTAATAACTTAAATAATAATAATAATAAATAACTTAAAAAACCTAATACACTTAAAAGCTTAAAAATCAAACCCTAATACACTTAAAAGCTTAAAATTCAAATGAGAGAAGGAAATAACCAGGTGGATACAACCAAAGATGTGCTTGAAACTTCTATTTTTGGAATACTGATATTAGAATTTCTGTTAACTGTAACAATAATGTGCAATGCAAGATAGGTTTTTTTGAAAGAAATGTTAGTATGGAAATGAAACCTTGTTATTTGCATTCCAGAGAATCATTCTCCTTTGAGAGAGTGACCACAGTGGGATAATTAGTCTGACATTTAAACATTTCTATCCTGTTAAATTGTTTGCGTCCTTTAAGCAAAACAGCTGATTATGAACTTCAGTATTTTTAATCAGTCTAGGGAGAATCCTAGGTTGCCAATATGTAGGTAATTCACCAAAACAGATCCAACTATGCTTGATTTTAATAAAACCTAGTAGAATTTAAGTACTAGTAGATATTTTTCCTTTGACAAAGCAAGTATTTATTGCTTCAAGCCTATCTTCAACTACATCTTCTTATAGTGGCTGGCAGGGAATACAATGTCAGTGAACACTGAATAAAAGGCAGTTTAATAAAGCAACTTTAATTTAAATAGGTCTCTTCAATTTCAGTTCCGTGAAATGTAGGTTTTTGGCACAAGTTATGGAATGCCAAGTGTAAAGTAAAAATGTCAAAAATTGAGAAATACATTGTTTAAGGAAAATATTGGGGCGAAAAAAAGTTATTTTTGATACTGTACTGGAAGGGGCATGTTTTCTGTTCTTTCACATAAAGACACACAAAACACTTACCACTTAAGTTCTCTTCTAGGCAAACTGCCACCTCTCCTCATTCAGAGGGCTCCTGTCTTAAACTGACTGCAGCAAGCATTACACCCTCACACCCTGCTCCAGCAAGGGTTGAGTGGCAGGAGAAGCCTCTACACCACCCAGCTTTCCTGCTCCACCTCCTGTGGGAATACTGTGGCCAACAGACCATGGCCCTTCTGCTTGGAGAGACTAGGAAAAGAGAGAGAGGAAACACTGCAGCCCAAGAAAAAAAAAACAAAATTTACTTGTAGACTAACAACTAACAGCGAAGACCCTCCACGTGCCTCATCCCTTTTGGATGCCCACCACTCTGTCACTTGTTAGCCGCATGAGCAGCCCATAAACCTGACAAAACAGAAAGAACGGTGCTTAATAAATGCAGCTTCTTTTCCAGCCCTTCCCATCTGGCCTATGAAGGCCACAGATACCTGAAAGTAGCCCGTGGCAACCCTCTAGGACCTGTTCAGCATCTGGCAGGGTGGCAGGTGCTTTAACCTGACCTGCAGCAGCTGGGCAGACGAATCATTGGGAATCAACACACCTGTCATTACAGTGGAGCCAGATTTCCAGTTCTTGAGAAGTGACATTCGATTTTTTAATTTAATTTAATTTAATATTTTATTTTATTTTATTTTATTTTTTTAATGCTGGCAACTCAGGAGTCAGCAGTGTGCTGCTTAAACGATTCTAAATCTGGATTTTGCATACATGAAAACAATAAGGGTTTCCACTGGTGATATGCAAGTTGATGTGATTAATAGCGGTTTTTCATCTCTGCCTACCATTATTTCCATATAGCCTGAGGCTAGATTACTGCTGTCCTAAGAGGTTCTGCATACTCTTACAGTTAAAAACTTTTCTTAAAATGAATGTAATGTGAACTTAAAAAAAAAACAAAAAAGCATTTTTTTCTATCTCCTAGTATTATTTTCTTTCTATTCAAAACGAGTTATGCAGCAGGGAGGACACACACATACTTTACTAACTTTTATTCAGTTAGTCACCATTCAGATAGCATGTCACTGGCCTCTTCCCAGATCAGACTAAAACTACCAGTAGTGCCAAAAAAATAACACAATGTTATACCTTGGTATAGAAAAGTAATTTCAGTGCCAGTTTTTGAAAACTCTTCCCCTATTCTCCTTTTTTTTTGCCCATTCTCCTCTGTGACTATTCCACAGTGTATCCTTTGGCAGAAAAGTGGGACACATGTCTAGAGGAGCAGACTGCATCATGGAAAACACTAACCCTAAAACAGGTACAAGGGTCACAGTTAACAGGCACTCCTGTCAAGAAGCTGGCATAAGAAAAATGTAACGCAGCCCTTTCAGAGTGGTTCTTACTACTCGCTATCCTGATCTGAGGACCACATTTTGAAAGGTGACTGAAAAGCTAGCAAGAGTGCAGAAAAAAAAGCCAGAAAACCAATTTGAAGTCTGGAGAAAATGTCCTACAGTCAGAGTCTTAATGAGCTCAATCTATTTATTTATTTATCACAAACAAGATTTAGTGGTGACTTAATAACAGTATATGGGACTTTCAAAGGGAACAAACAACAGATATTAAAGGGCTTATTGATGTACTGGAGGAAATAAGGACACAACAAAAACAATCTCCCCAAACTTTTATCGGCCAGAAAGAAAAGCTGGATAGTTTCAGCCTAGATTAAGGCAGTGCATTTTAACAGCAGATTAACCACTAAGACAAACCAGAGAGGTTTTCTTATCCCTCAATATCTTCAAGTACAGACTGGATGCAATTCAAGGAAACTCATGTTAGCAAAATGCAACATTTACTTTAATTAAACATCCATGACTTGGCTCTGCATAGGACTAACTATGTGCCACACAATGTTCTGGAAAGCACCAGAGTGCACCCAGTCTGTGTTCACAAAGGGTGCCTTTAGCTCTGGCTTTCCTGAAAAGAAGCAGCAGCTAAAAAACCTTCTTCCAGATAGAGGAAAAAAACTCTTCCAAAAATTGAATTTCCAAAAAACAATATTTAATTGTTCTGAATTTATTTCAATCACCTTTCTGGGCTAATGTGACCCTTCATAAACATACCACTCGATAACAATACTACAGCCCAGCCTGGCCTTAAAGGAGTGGTTCAGCCCAAAAGGCTTTGATATCCCCAGTCGAGCTGAAGGTGGGGTTAGAAACACTGACAATGCACTCAAGAATGGTTCTTGCTCATGGATCTTCAGCTAGGCTCTGCTCTTGCAAGTCTGAAGACAATTCCTCAGCCTACCCAAATTAAGAGCTACATTGCTGAAAAGTGTCTTAAATTCACTAAGATTCTTAAATAGTTATTAATAGGGCAATTTCAGATATATACTGCACCAAATCTCAGTATTTTTTTTTAATTAAGAAGGACACACAATAAGCCTCTCCCTTATTAACAGTCATTTATCACTAGTTAGGCATTTAAAAAAAATAGATACAAAGTTACTGAATCAAATCCAATAAATAAATACAAATACAATTTTGACAAGTCCTTTATATCTCAAAGGAACGGTCAGCATCAGAGCACCACCCCTGCAGATACATCAGTGAAAACACTGAAGCCACAGACCCAGCCCTTTGGCATGGAGTGTTTCCTTACCCTGTACTACTTCAGTAATATACAAATTTAAACACCACCTTGGGAAGACCTCCTCAAACTGGTAAAATACAGTTGAATTGTGGGTTGTCCTTAACTCAGATACGATGAACATCTGGGAGTTGCTAGGGTTAATGGGGATGTGACACAGCAAGGTGGACTCACTCACACATCCCTTAATTAACACATTTATAAATATTCATAGGTCAAGTAGATATCTCATTATTGCCAGAGACTTAGAGAAGCCTGATCTTCTATTAAAACCTTAGCCTTTTATCTACTAGGGTTTTTTGGACCAAATGTTAAACTCTGTCACTTGAAAAAAAACCTATGAATTAGGGAGGGCTCATTAGAATTTAGAAAAGCCATTTCAGTGAGAAGTCAATTAGATTAAAAGAAAGTAAAATATAAATAGCATGGTGCAACAAGCTGAACAAGGAACACTAAAAACGTGTACTACGTTGTCTTATCTCAGGTGTAATACTGTTTTGTGTTGGTATTCTTTACACTACAGTAAAGCTTGAGGCAAATACTAAAAGAGGACTTACTATTTTATTGTACAGATGCAGGAATATGTCTCATGAGCCTCTGTATGTATCAGTGCACAAGTCTGTTCCTATACTGCATAGAGATGAGTCAATTACCAGCCACCTCATTTTGCTCCTCCACAGTGGTTTGACCGTGCCATTCCTCTCCTCCACAAACAATCCCAAGCCACAACAGGACCTGGCTGACCCATTACAAAATGCTAGAAAAGCACAGACCAGACTTTGCTGGAGGTACTGATAGAGCATCCTGTCCTGTTTCAAGACAGTTGTAAATGCCCCATCCTTGGAAATATTCAAGGCCAGGTTAGATGAGGCTCTGAGCAACCTGATCTGGTTGGAGATGTCCCTGCTCCTTGCAGGGGGGTTGGACTAGGTGACCTTTGAAGGCCCCTTCCAACTCTAACCATTCTATGATTCTATGATTTTTACCACCTCTATATTTTGCAATGCAACCCTGTGGGCGGAGAGGATAGAGATGCCCAGCAGAGCCCTGCACTAATGCAGCTGCAGCATTCACGGCAAGTTGGCCCAGGCATCCACACTGTTCTGCGTATTTTAACCTTGCCTACTAAATACTGCCCTCTCCCAATTATTCTGCTGCTCTCTCACTCTTGATCCGTACTTGAGCAGAAAAACATGCATGGAGATTAACTCTGATAGAAAAAAGTAAAATCCTTCCAATTTCAGCCCCAGAACTGTTTGGAATCCTGTCTTCAGAACAGTGAAGATCCCTCAAATAGTCTTATATTCATCTCCATTAACTACTGAATCCCCAGAAAATAAAACCTGTAGTGCTTAGAAACCTGTTACCGACCTCCTCAGGTCCCAATTTTTTCTTCTCTTTCCTATAACAGATTTTCCTTTGGCAGACACCTTTGTGGTATTCACAGCTGAAATATCCCCTACAAAGAAGTCTATACTGAAGTTTTGTGAGATGAGACATCTGTAACTGCTGAAATACAAGTCCCAGTAACTTGTCTTCTTGTGAGGACTGCAATTTCTAGATATGAGTGCAGATTTTGCCCTACCTAAGAGCCCAGTGATGGAAGTAGGAAGGGTGGGAAGATGCACTGGATGCATGTTGGAAGATCAGCCAGACAAGAGAATACACTGTGCGGAGGACAATTATAAACTAGCATAGGCAATCCTCGGATGAGAACATGCAGACACTTTTACTCAAAGGTTAGAAAACAGGCAAGAGATAGGTGGAAAAATGGCAAAAATCCACAGATGTTTCAAAAGAGTAAAAGACAACTCCCTGATTCTTGTAGAATCAGGCCAGAGAAATTGTTAACTGAACTGCAAGTAATTTGAGCTGGACCAGACACTGCTGAGCAGGAAAGGTACTTCAAAAATCTTACAAAGACTACAGGGGATGCACTTGCAGTCAGTTGGAAGTTAGCAGGAGTGTGATTGTCAAGAGTCTCATTTGGTGACAGAGAACTTGAACACAATCCAAGACTAAATTGTTTCTTTGCCTAGCCAGAGGCTGCATACTAGAGAACGAACGCAAAATAATACAAAACTTGTGATAACAGTTTTGTATTATATTATGCCAATGAAACATTTGACAAAATATAATTTGATATCTGTGTCTATACAACATACTGAGGAGAGAATTCACTGTAATGCTATAACGAGAAACTGATAGCTTGTTTATCTTCCATTTTTTAATTATGAAGACACTGAAAAGAAATTAAATATCAACTTTATAATATTAGTGTAACACCTAAACAAGTAGACATTAAAACCCTCATCAGTGTATCTGCACCTAGTGCACTACTTTTTGGGTGCTTTGCATCTCCAAATTCCTAGGGATAGTGTTTCCTACAATCCTTTTTCTTGTATTCACATCCATTCTTCCCTTAAATTCTGCTCCCATTCTTACTCATTATGGTTTGTTGTTTTTTTTTCCTTTTTAGTTCTTTCCCTTTTAATGATCTCAAGACTATACAAGAAACATATTGTCATCCTATAAGCATTTTTATCACAAAAAAATCATAGAATGGTTTGGGTTGAAAGGCCCTTAAAGATCATTTAGTTCCAATTCCTCTGCCATGGAGAGACACTTTCCACTAGAGTAGGTCTCTCAAAGCTCCATCCAACCTGGCCTTAAACACTTCCAGGGATGGGGCATCCACAACTTCTCTGGGAAACCTGTTCCAGTGCCTCACCACCCTCACAGGAAAGAATTTCTCCCTTATGTCTAATCTAAATCTACCCTCTTTCAGTTTAAAGCCATTACCCCTTGTCCTATCACTACATACCCTTGTCAAAAGTCCCTCTCCAGATTTCTTGTAGGCCCCCATCAGGTACCAGAAGGCTGCTATAAGGTGTTCCCAGAGCATTTTCTTCGCCAGGCTGAACAACCCCAACTGTCTCAGTCTGTCTTCATCCTACTAAAATAAAATCAGCTTCCTAAAAATACCCTAGTTTGAAGACTTCAGGAATTACACACATATAACAATGACAGATAAATACAAAGCAAAGGAGAGTAATTATAGCCACAGATATCCAAATACGTAGCAATTACTCCTTTACAAAGCAGCATAATCTCATAGTTCCTATATTGAAGAACGTAAATTATTGACTGTTACAAGCAATTTTGTGCATACAAACATACATTAGGTTTTGTTATTGCACACAAATTCAGTTTGAACAGTTTTGAAGTTCACTAAAATATTGTAAACACAATTATAAATCCAGAAATGACATCCAGCTTCACGTTACTAAGCATATCATCTCCAAGCCAACAAATACAAAATGACATTTTTGATATTGGTCATGGCTAGTTCCCTCATTGCAAACTGGCCATGTTCCCATTACATAGCATTTGGTGCTCTGGTTTTAAAACACAATTGGTCCTTTTTGATATTTCTTCAGTTCCTAATAGCTTAGTTAATGTGAGGGCTGAACAAATTAAATAAATCTTACCCACTCGAGTTACTGACAAACTCCTAACAGCAAACCATCACTAGAACTGCAATACAATTTTGTTTCATAGGGAATTAGTTGCTTCACTTAATGAAAGAGTTGAAAAGAAAATTAATATATTTCTATAGCAGGTACTCAGGGGATCAAAACTTCGGACGAACTGAGGAGCTGAGTTTTTACCATATGCAAGTAATTACTATTATTTTGGGAAATAAAATACTGAAGTGCTTTTTCAACTGGTATGGCTAACAGTGCTTTGGAAATGATTAATTTCCTTTCAAGAGAGGCAATATGAAAGAAGAATTAGTGAATATGAGACAAAAGACATGGTATTGTGATAGAATTTTTAAAAACCTCTACAGAAAATAATAAGTACTGTACAAGGTTTGCATGATAGCAAAGGCAAAAGGAAAAAAGGATAAAATTATATGAACATCAACAAGGGAAGTTAAGCAAATACGATAACACTTTAAATATAACAGCAGGATTTCATACAATGAATTAATCATTAGATACAAAGAAGTAAAAAGGCAAGTCAGAAATCTTACTGCAGTTTTGTTGAAGGTTGTTGAAATTCCTTCATCAAATATATATCAAAATTACAGAAAAAAAATTAAATAGATAATACATTAACTATTGTACATATAAACTGACCAAGTATAACATAAATCTTTTCAGAAATACCAATAAATATTTCAGTTGAATTGTAAATGTGAATAATCAAATGTTAATGGAGTAAAAAAACATATCACTTGCAATCAGGCTGAATTTGCTGTTATTCGTCTCTTCTTTTGCAACAGCACTGTTTCTAGGAATAGCAACCTGGAAGTGCTGGGATTTTGGAAATGGTCTTGAAGAATGCCCTGCAAAACCAGGAGTTTTGGGATAAAAGTTCTTGCCTTTGCTTTATGACACTCAGCGGATAGTCTTGTTCCTTATATAAACTCTTAGTTTCAAACATCTAGTTGAAACACACATACTGACTTTTTACTAAAGCAAGACTGTTTCTAGACTCGATTGTTTCAGTCATTTCTCCCACTAAATGGAAGTTCAGAAGTAAAGCCAAAGTTGCATCACATAAACATCTTCATCCTTTTTTAAGGGACCAAAAGTGGTTGTGAGTGAATTACAAAAAAAGTAAAAGAGGAAAAAGCAACGATTTTTAACAAACAAGCAAAAGACTTCACGACAGAACAGTTTTTCACATCAGAATTTGGTACAATTGTCAGCATTTTCCCAGGAATGACTAAGGGGTAAAATAAGAAAGTTGACTTAGGGAAGTGGGATCAACAAAGTTCCATACGAAAACATCACCTACTCATCTTTCTTCAAACAGAGCTTGGCCTGTGACTATGTGGAGAACTAGCATCTTCTCCAGCTGATTCAAAACCAATTAGAACGGCTACACTTCATAAATGTTTTGCTTTTAGCTTTTAATATAATGGACCTCTCTATTGTGTATCTGAAAAATCAATCAGTATAAATCAACAGAAATTCAAATATCAGCGTTTTTTTTTCCAGTACTGTCTATGTACGGTTTTGTAAAAATTGTTTCATAATATCAAATAGCTTTGGAAAGCTTCCTGACAAATGTAGACTAATGCATGCACTGAACTGGCAGGTGGAATTTAGTGGGTTGCCACTCCTCTTCTGTCTTTGCTCTCTCCTAATGGTCAATATACTTCACAGTGCTGGGAAAAAGAAACATAGGAAACCACGTTTCCTACTTCAGAACTAGTTGTTGAAGAGAAAGAAAAAAAAAAAAAAAAAAAAAAAAAAAAAGCTTTAGTTTCCCAACCATAATTCAGTTATTCTGAATGTAGTCTCCAAATCCCACCAATCAGATATTCCCAGTATTATTGGTGAAAAGTAGACTAGCAAGGAGATTTAAAACAGATGTTGGGAACAAGCTAACACACATTTCTGCAAGCAAGAAGTTACAGTATTTACTACAACCTAAAAAAATAAAAATAGATTATCAAATATATAGAAAACATTTCATATAGATTATCAATCATGGCGTTCTTGACTGAAGAGAAGCCAAATAGCTGTGTGACACTTTCTTACATTTCAGATACAACAGAAGCACAGTGAAGCACGAGTACCACTTCTTTCCAAACCAAAATGGCAATTGTGTCTGCTGTCTTGCTCTAGCATGGCAGATTTCCTTCTATCACTCAGCTATGCAGACATTTTTTCCATTGAATTTATTTTAAAGGGTTTTTTTTAAGTTTTAATGATACATTTTAAATAAGGCTATGCAAATCAATAACCACTTCATTTTTTTTTAGCTTTCATTCTTTCCATAACAGATCTTGATCCACTCTGAAGAATACTGTACCTACTATTTAACTGTTATGAAGACCAAACAGTTCCATCCTAAAGAATGTGAATGATAATCCAGGGCTAAATTACAAGCACATCAAGAAACTTCTATTAGTTTTAGCTGTACAGAAGGAAATCATTCATGTACGTCTCATGTAAGGCAAGTAAAAATCCAGTGACTGCTTCTGAATACTTATTGTTAGTGCTTTTTAAAAAGAAATCAAATTTCCTTATGCATTATTTGCAATCTGGAATATGAATATCATTGATATACATCCCACTCATATAGGTTTTATGATAAAACATGAAATATCTGCTCTAATGCCAGAAATACCAAACAGTATATCTTACCTGGATGATGTGGGATGCTGATTTAACAAAAAAACATTTGTTAATGTTGCAAAACAGCACGGTTCATATTTGATCATTGTTGTAATTTCAGACACAAATGTAATTGCTTTTTGAAGTGCTGGGAGGATACTTTTCTGGATAAAATTTGAGAGCAGAAGTGGAAATATCTGGTGTCTGCTCCCAGTTTCTGGATTTCAATTTACACAAGCCAAGAGGAAAAGCCGTGGGCAGAGGTCTGAAAAGCTGATTCTCAGTTTCATACTGTGATGGTCACCTATTGCAAATTGCAGCCCCCAAAAGATGCATCCACTAGAACAGTTTGTTTCAAAAACTGCAGTACATTCCATATTCTTTTTTTCCCCTGCAGAATGAGAACGTAAAAGTTCTGTGAATAAGGCCCTTAACATCTCTCTATTAGGACAGGAGATATGAGTAGCAATTATTATAATTAAATGTAATTACATTAAAAATAATTAGCACTTTAGCTATTAATTGCTGTGCACTGCACAGCAATTAAAAACAGACCAAATTTCAGTGTAATTTTTATTAGTCTGTACTTCATTCAAAACAGTAAATGGTAGAGAGTATTTTCTTTTCATGTGTGCTGTGCTCTCATTTTAATGGGTGCTATCATAATCTGAGTAGAATAAGTACTACCAGAGGTGACATAATTGTGAAAACATTACGATTTGGACTTTTTCCCATAAGACTCAAGTAACTTGTTTTAATAGGTATACTTATGAGACCATGAACAAAAGATGCCTGCCATCTAACATTATGGTTTAACAGATTTCTCCTCATTCAAGGTATTTAAACACAATTAAAATGGATGATAGGATCAAAACTGAGTAAACAAACTTTTAAATAGACATTATTACTGATTGGCTACAGCATTAAAAGTACTTCAGCATGCCAGTATCTTGCGAGAATTCAGTTGGACTGTTTGTACGCATATAATAGGAAAATACACTTTAGCATTTATAGAATCTAGCTGTTTGGTACGAACTCAAACTAAAACAACATCTTTCTGGATCTATAAAGTCATACTGTCAGTTGGTACAGAACTTGAGGTCTTCATAAGTGACAATCTTCTAAGCAAAGGAGCGCAGCTTGTAGTGCTCAGAGCTGGGACTGATGAGGGACCTCTTACACACTGGGGAGAAGTGCACTTCAAAGACGTCTCAGTGATCGACTGTGTCTCCGGACTTGCTCGTGGAAAGACATCTCTCTCTCCTAGTTTTTGAGCAGATTCCTCTTTCCTTACATAAAATCTTAAGCTATTGAAAGTAATTCCACTCTGAAAAGAGACTAACGTTTGGTTTTCCTTGCCTATCAACTGACTAGACCAAAATGTGGACAATAGGCAGAACAAATTATTCACTTGCCAGTTACCAGTTCTCCAAATTGAACTAATAATATACTCAAAATTCAAACAGAATCCTTTCTCAAATGATGTAATGAGAAATGACAGCAATCTTGCTAGATCCACACAGTGACATCGGTGAATTCATTTGGTGAATAGAGGAATAATAACACAAAAAAAGAATATATTCATGTACCATTTCTGATTTAGATACTCACAACTAGATTGCAAAGACTAAATTAAAAACAATCTGGAAAAAAAATTCAACTCTCATCCTTAAAATGGCTACATCAATAGAAATGCAAAAATAAGAAGGGAAGCCATTATGTTGCCACCCAGCGTACATCATCTGTATAAAGGGGTAACAGACATAGGAGAGATTACATAAAATTGCAGAATTTGCCTAGCAATGTAAAGCCACTGAACACCACTTCTAAGCCAGTTTTAAGACAGCCCTTCTCCCTCTCTGTGTCTGCCTTTCGATGACAAGTACTGCAGGGCACAAAGTATTTACTTGTATGCATTTGTGCGGCACCCCAGTACAATATGGACCCCATGGTGGTTTGACAATTGGTGCCACAACTATAAATATGATTAATACCTACCTCTGGAAGACGCTTCTGGCCAGTTCACAAGCCATTTACTATCAGCATCATGAATTCTACAAGTAATTCGACACGTACTCATCAATAATTAATGGAGTAAATATTTGCTGGTCTAGTGAGGGAGCTAGGAATCCCTTGTTTATGTGTGTTAAGAAAATCCATTATTTAAATACTGTCCAAACACCTGCGTTACTCATAAGCTTGTATCATAAAAGCAACTCCTCCCACACTTGGCACTTGCATTGCTCTGCAATTCAGAAAGACCTTCTGACCCTAAGCCATTAGCTGCTCACACTCTGCATCTCCTTTAAAGACTACAGCAGCATTAAGCACATGGCTGTTTCAAGCTGATTTACAGCACATACTCAATTTCTAATGGAGTGATTATAGACCTGTGCTTTTAGGGGTTGCAGCACTTAAAGGCATTTTAAGGAATATTAAACTTTTATCTGTCATTTCTTCTGTATATCGCATTCAACTTCTGCCCTCTACCGCCAGAGCCTTTACAGGTCTCTAAGGGAATTCTGGTTGATTGAAATAATCAGGGCACGCACATGGGATAATGCCACTGCCCTCCCTCTCAGAAAAATGCTAGAGGTAATGAGTCAAGAGAATAAATCTTGTAGGGAACTGGGATCCTGGAGCATAACAGGGTGGGAAGACAGAGAGAAAAGCAAGGGAGAGGGAGTATCACCAGAGTTTGTTCAGGTCTCAGATTTGCAACGTGTAATCCTGCACTCAGTAACCTGAAATGAGCTGAGAGAATACGGCTTTGGCTAACTGGCCAAGTCATTCGATTTTGAGCTGATTTCAACAGTTCTTAATTTTTCAGTATAATGACAAAAATCTTAATTCAGGTCAAATTTGTTTAAATTTTTTTCATTAGAGCAGAGTGTCAAATGACAGATCACTGAAATGAAATTTTATACAAATCAACTTTGCTTTTTTCCTATTTTCCACTTGGAACAATATTATGAACTCAACATGAATTCACGAAACATGAAGGCTGACCTGAATTACACTTTTGGGAGGATTGGGGGAGGGGAGGGAATAGACCAACCCCTTTTTTTACCTTTAGTCCCCTAACTTAAGTCTATCTGTGTAACACTTTTCCAGGAGAATGCACAACTCATTCTAGAATACAACAGGCAGATGGAATTTAAATAATTTTATACAGACACGCACCACGTATATATGTTATCTAAACACAGAAGGTGCTTAAAATAAACAATAAAATTGGTCAGGTGTCCATAGCTTGCCAAGATATATTTTACATGGTCCTTGTCTGAAGTTATTTATGAATCATATACTTCTAGACTGTGCCATTAAACAAAATCTTTATATCTCTCTCCAAAATAAATAAAACCATTAATAAAATCTAACTTAAATATCTTAAGTACATAGATATCTTTCAAATCCAAGCTAAAAACATATCTCTGGAAGGTTATTATTGAGTAATGCTCTTTGTTGACAATGTTCATTGCATATTTGTAATTTAACCTGTGCAATAACTGGAATAAAAACATAAAGTGATGGAACTAGATTACAAAGAGTTCAAAATATATAAATCTACAGATATAAAAATATCTGAAAGGAGGTAAGAAGAATGGGAAGATACTAAAAAAAGATAAGGGGGGGACTGACGGAATGGGTTCTGTTTGGTACCAAAAAAGAGAGACAGAAGATGGATAAAATAACCATTCTTTTCTATTGTGATAAAGAGGATGCTATCAAATAGATGATGTACAAAAAGAAAATCAGCAACAAAGACAATCAAGGTAAATAACAGGGAAAGCTGTTCCGCTCTTACAATGATGAAAGGCAGCAATAGGAAGCTTGTAGTCTCCTTCAGTGAAAGTTGTAAACACCTTAGGCAAGATCTCTTTCAGGGTTGGTGTAAGTACAGTACATGCTGCATCAATGCCAACAGCTGAATTAAATGATCTCTGGGGGTCCCTGCTAGCCTCATATTTCCACGAGCGCTATGATCTCTGCAGGTAACACATTAGCATATGCTATTAATCCCAGTTCATGTTCCAGCTACAACACTCCCTGCGGGCAGGAAAAAGGCAAATCCTGGATTTAAGTCACAGCCAACACCTGTAATATTCTTGTAGAAAGGTGAAAGGTAAAGAAAATAGTGACAGAAGTTTTAACCCTGTGACCTACACTTGCATAAAAGTAACACAAACTTAAGTAATGGTATATCATCAGTGGTACTATCTGACACCGTATTTGTGCAATAATCTACATATATTTGATGGGGCTGTCCTTCAAATCTGGAGAAATATAAATAAGTTTCACCCAGAGCCCTCCAGCCTGAGACAGCTACAGGACACACACAGTCAGTGAGGAATTTATCAGACTGTGCTGCTGAGTGAGCATGGGGTTTTCACACGTAGTTGCGTATATTTACCAGGCCCTCTTTTCATATGACCAGTAATAGCTTCTGGTTCAGAAATTGATAGTTCTGTCATACATTTGTTACAAGCAGTGATTATAATGCCCATTTTTCAATCAGGAAAAAATAATCAATGCAAAAGGCTCGTTTACTGCAGATAACAGAGATTGAAAGGTTTATGGTAATAGCTAGGGCTAGAAAGAGCATTTACAAAACAGCTCTGTAAAAAGAAGGGAAGGCATGTGAAGTTTTATCTTGTATAGCTGGAGTGTTTGTGCAGGTGAATGTAACTGAACAGGAACTTCTTTGCTTCTGAAATATATATTTTAAAAGCTATAGAACAAATAAGAGCATTTACAAACCTCTCAATCTATTGTGGGCAGTCCATTACATTATTCAATCAGCTTAACATGTGCTCACCAAAATAAAAATGAAGTCATACCACTTACATTTAAAATAAAGAAAACCACAAGTTTCACAGTCTAGGACTCTGCAGTTCTCTTTTTATTAAAACCTACATGGTAGTAAGCCTCTGTGTTTATTAATAATCTAAGAAATAACCTAGAAATATTTTTAAACAAGGTGTGCTTTCCAAATATTGTCTTGTTAGTAGAAGATACTATTCAGATAGCTATTTCCTCCTAAAGAACTGCATGTTATTGCCATTCTTACAACCTTGAAAGTGCAAATGAGCATACTTAGATACAACATCTGAATTAAGGTGACTATGTATCTATGAGGTTTTCTGATACTGATACCTACCAGCAGGTAGGTCAGTGCTAACACCAGTTTAACAAACCTTCGCAAGCAAAAAAAATCCATAATGAGGATAAATATACTTAGTAAATTTCCAAATGACAGCAAATGGGGAAAGATTTCATGAATATGCAAGGAAAAGACTAAATTTCAAAGGATTTCTTAAAAATTCAAAAATGTAGGGTAAAAAAAAAAAGTCTTGGTATCAGAAAGAACAAGGTCCAACATTCTGGACAATGCTCTTAATCATATGGTTTATATGTAGTCCTGTGAGGAGCAGGGAGCTGGACTCTATGATCTCTATGGGCCTCTTCCAACTCAAGATATTCAGTGATTCATGCAGAAACAATCAAGTTATCTGGGATTGATCCTGGGTACCACAAAAATATCATGCTGATGCAAAAGGGAAAAAAAAAAAAAAAAAAAGAAGCTATCCTTCCATTCAGCTATGGAGAGGCATCAGATTTTGTCAACTTTATTTTGGCCACTCTAAGGTGCCACATTTCAGTAAGGATATTTGAATGAGCCCATGAAAAATGAAGAAGAGCGCATCGAGCTTTCAGCATCTAGAGAACACCATTTTAAAGGAAGCTTAAATATCAGACTTATTTAACTGCATGAAATGAAAACTGAAGTCGTGATAAGTTTTCAGCTATGTCAGAAGGCCACTTCAAGGACTATGGGATGACCTGTAATTGATATATATAGCGAGTAGAGCAAGGAAGACTTTTAGGTTGGAAGGACATTTAATAGTAAGGAGATGAAGCACGAGGACTTATTTTCTGTGTACATCATTGAGCCATCTATATAAATAGTTATTAGGAATGCTACAGATATTATTAATCTAGTTGTCAGGGACACGGTCTGAATGATTTCTAGAGTTCATCTGCAGTCCTATAAATCTACGGTGGTTTTCTACATACTGCCAGGCACACGTCTATCTCTTTGAAGAGATATGCGCACAGAACTAGTTTTGTTCTTTGCATACACTTCACTTTGTGTCTCTTAAACAGAGCAATCATTTTAACAGAGTTGCGTGAAGACAAAAATAAAAAAATTGCCATACAGTAAATTAAACAACAAAAAAAAAAAAGTGAACTTGGAGAAGTTCAAAGTTCTTATTTTTCCCACATAGTTTCTATAAAAGATAAAACTGTAAGCAAAGGTTTCCATGTTTTACATTATAATCCTGAAATCCTTTCCTGGATATAATTGCCAAAACAAAGCAGCTTTGTCTAGCTTACAATATACAAACTTGAGAAGTCTCTACTGAAAAATTGGTCATGAAGGTTAAAAAATAAGGAAAATGAGATGTTTCATTAATGTAAACCAAAGCAAACTGAACAGAGAGAACCATAAAAAAAGATTTTTTTTTGCATGTATTATGTAGATGGGTTTTGGGCATGAAGAAAAATTAAGTGAATGAAATATGGTCAGCTGAGAAAAAGAAAAAAGAATGAAAAATTAAATATCTACAAGTACAGAATGGGCATTCCGTAGAGAGGAGTAGGTCTTATTTGCATTAGGTTTTTCAGGACAGAAGCAGAAGCAGGCTGAAGCTGCATCACTGGAAATGTCAGTTATAGGGAAAGTATTATTCTAGAAAAACATTAAGCATGGGGAAAAGTTACTATAATTCACTGAAGGATTTTAAGTTGTCTTTAAAGTTTGAATCAACTGAACTTAAAACTCTCATGGCAAAGTTTTATTATTCTGTAACTGAACTGAATTGAAAAAAAAAATTAAAATATTTTGTGTTCTTTTCACATAATTTCTTTGTTATTGTCAAAGATACTTTAGCCCAGCAAATTAAGATTCGTCATACCATTCAGGTATCTGTACGTACTAGCCAAGCATTTTGGAACTAATTGATTGCAACGTGGAAAAAGCAAGTTAAGTAGTATTTAGAACTAACATTTCTTAACCTTGTTCTAGTTAAAAGTTTAAGTATCTACTATACTTGAGCATTTATTGATTCTAGGGCAATATACAGTTCTCTTATATATTAACTTAATATCTATAACTTGAGCACAATGCCACATTTGTATTATGGTATTAACTTGTTCTTTACAAACGAGCAAAATCTAAATCAAAACTCTTAAGTTATCTAGACAAAAAATAAATGGGATAGCAGTTAATCTTCATTTGTCAAAAAAAAAGAAAATAATTTTTCTTTTTTAAAGTTGTCTATAAATGCGATTCAAAAGTTAAAGTTGTTTTGGTAATTGTTCCCTGAGGCAGTAGAATTAAGTGTGTGTTACGAAGTACAAACTGCGGAACTTCTTGACATGTGGAATTTCAATTCACTGCAGAACCGTGCCTACTCTAAGACAAGTAGAAATTATCCTAAATTTTAAAGTTTCATCTGTATTTTGTCCGGCAAACACATCTACATACTTCCTTTTAAATAGATAGGAGTTATTTATATGTATAGGTTAGCAGACAGTTTTTAAGCTAACCAAAACACAGACATGCATATCACCACCTGTTTTATGTAAAAAGAAATTAACATTATATTGAGTACAGCAACATCTTCTGACTCAGATATCTAACACTTCTGACTCAGATATCTAACACTTTTGACTCAGATATCTAACACTTTGACCTCTTCAAATTGTGCCTTTGAATGGATGAGAAGATAAGCAGAACTGACATCTTTCTGCACATAAACATTGTGTGTATATAGCAACATACACATATGGCCATACAGCAGATATCTAAATTATCTTTGGAGGTCTATTCACACTTCAAAGTTTTGAACAAACATATGTGAACTAATAGTGTTGTTGTTATATATTTGCATTATAAAATATTATATAAACAACATGTCTATGTTGATATGTTATACATTATATATTTTTATATTATAACACATTGTATTATTCTTGCTATTTTCTTTTTAGAAGTATCTACAAATGCTTTCTCCATTTTTAATTATTCTCATCTTACAAAGCAAAACCTGAACCTCCGGATTTTTGCAAGTCAAGCTGCCGACAAGCTAATATCATGCTCCTCTAATGCAAACCGTATATCATAAGAACTGCATAGTATTTTTCAGCACTCGCGCACGAAGCAGCTTGCCTAAAGCAAGGTCATATTCAGTCATCATATTAGAGAATCCTTCTGCATGAACATGTTAGCTATGTGGTGTGTCACTTTACATTTATAGCAGCATTACTCCAAGTTTGATGTAAATTTTATGACCCAGAAGGTTATATCACTTGGGCACTCTGTCAAGTATCTTCAGCCATATTAGTCAAGCTACTTTTTGACAGAAGAAAGCAAAGCCTGCACACAGTCGGAAGACTAAAAGGTCTTTGCTGTTGTTTTGGTGTGGTGTGCCCCTAAAGGATGGAGCATTCCAGTTTAGTTAAGGAGTAGCCAGAGCAGTGCATACGGAGCACTCAGTGACCTTCTTTTAGAAGTCACTTCTCAAGGTTAAGCCACATTTGAAATGCAGTGCATCATAGTAGCTACAGCCTAAAATAATGTCAAACGACAGGCGCCATTCTTTCTGCCACATCATTTCACAAGACAGCTGTTGGAGAAACATGAGTCATTTCTGTTGCACTGGGACAATGCCAGAAGCGCTGCCTTTCCAGTTCTCTCTGCCAAAAGAAGGGAGAAAATACATACATACATACCTACATACTCAGGCAGTTTTTCCCTGTGTACTAGTGCCAAAATTGGTAAATAGGCAGATGTCAAGATAAATTCAATACAGAATTGGAAAGAAAGTTTATCCCATGGCTCATAACAAGCAACTGATCAAAAAGAATGTTAGACTGTTATGAAAGCATTTTCATGTATCTTTTGTGTCATTTTATGTTTCTGTCTTTTTATCATAGGATATTAATTCCTCATCACACCTAAATTCATATGTTTCTAAGTCACTGACAGCCAGAGGATATTGAGGTCTGACTCAGGGAATCACATTTCTGTTAGCCCAGATCCTGTGCACAGTAACATAAACAGCAGCATGCGGAGAAGTGAGCTATTCGTCTATAACACAGCAGTGAAAAATAAAGAGTTTATCATTTTGGTTAAAACTATCTGCTGTACCGTGGAACACTCCAGACACCTGTGAGATGAAGAAGAGCTGGAAGCACTTCAAACATACAAGCACAGAACAGGCACACACCCTTTCTTCCTGGATGAACTTTTGATATATTTTCAGGACTGTGTGAGCAACCACCCTGAAGGGCTTGCTGGCGGATGCTAAATAAAATTAATAGTATGTGGTAGAGCTTTTGACATGGCATGAAAAATCTCAAATGGTACTGATGATGTACTAAACATCAGAGAACAGGGATAAAAGATCATTTTTCTGGGTAAAGGATTTTATTTTACAGACACAGAATGCGTGACCACTTGTCCTTAAATCTAACTGATTTTAAATAAAATTAATAGCTAGAAAAGACAGAAGCAAAGTAAAAAGCTATAAATGCAGTACTGATGAACAATAAATTCCATAAAATAAGAGATTCTTCTTGTGAAGCAGGTTTTACTCGATCTGCGCAAATGATCAGCAATTTTAAACAGTTTTGAGACCAAATAAAACAAAATTGAGCAAAAGAAGACGTAAGTTGTCTCACACAGATAACTTACTGGAAAGAAAACCTGCATATGCAGAGAAACGCACCTTTGCAACAATATAAAAATGTATGCATTGTTACAAGAGAAGCAGTGACCTGGAATGCTAAAGCTGCTGTAAGCTCCAACTTATCAGTCAGGAAAAAGGTATTTGACTCCTGTGTATCAACTAAAATTCTGGAAACACTCACAAATCATAGTTATTTAAATATAGTTATTTTTAAACAACAAAAAAAATCCCAGAAAAAACTTACACCTCTTTCATCCTTAACCGAGTGACCACAAATTTCAGGTGGTCCAAGTTAATTTCTCTCCTTAAAGAAACATCAGTATCACAGAATCACATTTACTAAACTGTGTTCCTTTAAGACATAGATATTTTTCTCTATATTATGAGCACACCTCATACAAACTTTCATACAAAAATGCATTTATATATGAAGAAATTTTGCAAAATTCAGTTCATTTTTCCTGTTCATTGCTCCCTCCTCTTCTTCAAATATGCCTGCCTGTCTTGAGCTATTTTCTTTCCACTTCATCAACAAGAAAGTAGCAGCAGACTCAAAATATCTTTTGCTTGATACTGCTCAGCAGATTCATTTCCGTGCATATTCATATTTAATCAGGATTCTGTCATTTGCAGTATCAGTATTAACCACTGCCCTTTTCTTTTCTGAGCACAATTATGAATGATTAACAAGACTTACAGTTCATTACAGACTTGTACTGCAAGCTATTTTTCCAGTTATCTGTTTTGTACATTCAGCATTATGTAAGGCTGGTGTGGCATTTCACAGCAAAACATTATTTGTACTTTAACTTTGCTACTCTTTCGATGTCTTCAATTATTAGAACATACAGCATTAATGAATAAATATGATGAAGTAAGAGCTAGGATGTAAAATGGAGTTCAAGGACCACAGTATCAGGGAAGACACAAAAAAAACCCTATGGCTGGTACTAAGGACTTCTTTTTAGAAATTAGAATTTTAACCATACAGCCTGGCTGCAAGGACTAACATCACCTGGACAGTGCAGAGTTTATATAATCACTGCTAGTTTCTGATGCCATACCAGCACTTAAGGAAAAAAAAACAAAACCAAACCAAAAACCTGACAAATCCAGATAAGCTCGGCCTTACCTTCCCACTTCCCCACCAACGACAACAAATATGTGAGAAACATCATGGCTCAGTGTTTTATGTTTTATGCTTCTGTAAAATTTTTGTTGTGACAGAGTGCCTTGCAATATCTGAAACTATTTTGTGTTCTTAAAGCATTACACATGTAATACCTTGTAGGTCTGTGAGGTAAGAAGACAGCAAAGTAGTACCTCTACAATACTTGAGGTTGAAAGCCCCTTTCTTTTTAAAAAGTCAGTTTTGCTCAGCTTAACTGAACTGCTGTGAAGTGTGGTGCATCTTCAGTAGCTTCACAGCAGGACTGGTGATATAAGTACGGGATCATTTGATCATTTGAAGGGACATCAGCAATGTGGTTGGTTCCAACTATTCCTTGTGGATTCACTAATAAGCAAAGAGTAAGGAAAAATGTTACTTTTCAGACACACATGTAAAGCTTAACGTGCATGCCAGAATCCAGCATGTCGTTCTTGCCATTGCCACGCAGACTGGGACATGGAAAGCTTCTTACCAGGAGATAACTGAAAAAAGGAAACAGAAGAGTTTCACTGTGAACCAGATGTGGAAGATACGTGCTCCAAGAAGAGAAAACATTGGCTAAATGTCTCACTAAAGCCGGCTCAGGCCTCTAGCAGACATGTCTGATTGAGGACCTCTCAAGGTAAAGGAATATGTCTTTTACCAGCCAGGAAAACCTTCTAAAATGCCATATGTCTTTTACCAGCCAGGAAAACCTTCTAAAATGCCAATGACTTAATGGTATAAGATAAAGACACTTCCCTGGAAATAGCAGCAAGTACTGGGGGAATGAGGCACTATATGTTGCAGAGATGGAGAAATGGGAGAGGAGAAAAATACTGCTCTTCTGGAAGAGCTTCCAGGCACTCAAACTTTCCTTCAGAAACGTGTCAAGAATTCAGGACAAAGACTATGCTTATCAAAGGCTACTTAACATTTCTTTTACAAGCTCAGTTAGTAGCTATACTGTTAAGAAATGTCAAAGATACTATTCCCTTGCTGTTACATTTAAGGAGAAAGGATGACGTAGGGATTATGTAGGCACAGCATGATTCACTCAGACACTGTCATACTCTACCTACAGCTACCACAGTGTAAATCACTAACATTTGGGAAGGAAAACACATACACGCACCCAACCGACCTCATTTCTTTTTCTGTTGAAAGAGGTTTGAAATTTAGTAATTAAAGTTATTATTAATATCAAGATAAGATTCTTCAAAAGTAATTCAGATTCTTACAGAACTGTTTAGTGAAACACTTCTGAAAATGAAGAAACAAAAATAACAATCGTTTGTATAAAAGTAGTATTTCCTTTCTGGCTGATAGGATTGCCTCCTACGGCTTCTGATTAACTCCAAAACAAGATTGAGCTTACAATCAAACAGCCTATTCTGCAAGAATTTGCTAAACTGCTAAACATCTGCTAACATCTTCTGAACATCTTCTCAACATCTGCTAAACTTTACGAGGACTCCACTCCCAAGATAATTTCAGAGCTCAGTCACAGCTCTGCCAATCTACTTCAACAGATTGCTCTACTATAAAATGAAACTCTGCATAAACCTGTGAAAGAACTTCAGCCACCAGTTCTAGGGACTGGAAGTAGGGTGGTTTGGGTGTACATTCTCATTTTTCATAAAATAATATTTAGGAACAAGTTGGCACTTACTGAACATCATTTCTGGGTGTGCACTGTTGGACTCTCCTAACTTTGGCGTAATGGTTTAGGCATTGAATATACCTGTCATTGCAGTTTTTAAGCTCTTCTGTTGATTTTTAGTACTTAGGAATGAAAGAGAGATGAGAAAAGAGTGTCAGAGAAAACACAAAATGTATGCAGCTGTCAACAAATTTCAGATAAGATACCCAGATGCAATCCAAAATAGGACATTTCCATCATACTTTTTCTCATACGCAGCATTAACCACATCTATTTATTTATAGCATTTATTTTGGAACTGCTTTTTTAACTTATTAGCAAATGCAATGATGAAAAAATGTTAGAATTGTATTGACAATTTATTTTAAATAACTGCTTTCTTAAAAAAAGTACATCCAATACTCCAGATCTAATCCACTACCACTAAACCACAAGAATATTCAGTTTAAGTCCATTAGCACTCACAAAAGAGAAAATTACCATATTATGAGCAAAGATAGGTACAGTCACCACATATCTCACGAAATCTTCAGTTCAAGCTTTTTGGAAAATCTGCCATTAATTAATTTGGCAAACACTGGCTAAGCAAGCCAATAAACTGTTCAGTATAGCATACTTAAACAGCAACAAAAATGTATTTCTGATGGGACCAATTCACAGATTCCAGCAGTAGTTGGAATTTATGTTAACAAGCCAATTTTTCCTTTCTAGCTTTTAGCTAAGTCGAAACCATACAAGTAAATAGTATAAAGGAGTTAAAGCACTGTAAAACTGTGAAATTTCAGCATTTCTATTGTTATGTTTCATCCCTTGATGGCTGCACAAGGAATTCAATACGTGATATAATTTTTTGACTGAAGTTTCAATAGCTTAAATGTGTTCCTCTGAAGTTGGTCTAATTTTAGGCTCCTCTGCCATCTCATTTAGGGTTCCAAATGACACCAGCATCTATTTATTCTTTTGTTCTCCTCGATTGCACAAATCTACAGTGTCATAGTAAGAAAAAGCTGTAGAACATTTTAATAATGTGGAAGCACTTTACTTGAAACTGTGAGATGAACTGCTGAAGATAATTTAAATTGAAGCCACTGAACCAAAATCCCAGGCAGATCATACTGTAGGCTCAGATTAAGGCCTCAGGCTTTATAGTAAATCTGACTTAATCTGGAATATGGATCTGGCTCCTACACTGTAAGAAATCTAATTCTGGTCAGCTGCTTAGAGATTATCTTTTTGCTCAACTCTGTCACAGCACTTATTTTCTGTTACACAGATATCATTTATACATATTGATTACTTAAATTTTCTACTGTCTCAACTCATTTCAGTAGCTTGAGAAGTTTCTTGTCACACACCACTGCCCTCCCAACCAAAACTAAGTTGTTCTGCACCAGTTTTACCACCACTTCAAAACACTTTTACACTATAGTTTTGTTTCCATTTATCTGGGACCTGATGCTGCTCTCACTGTAATGTCAGAAGTACCTTTGCCATTAGCGTGAACATACAGATATCCCTTTCTTCTCTGTATGCTTTTTCCTCATTTCCTTTCCAATAGCAGGATGTTATGTCTGGTTTTACTTTTAGTTTTCCTTTTAGTATTTAGTGACATTCTTTAAATTTTTGCACTTTGCATTTTTTTTTCCCCCAAAGTCCCTATAAAGGTTAGACAGTGTTTTGTTGGTTTTTTTTCCCCTAGTCTAGAAAATTTTGACTCTATAGAAACATCATCTTCCTCTTTTCCTGCCCTATTTCCCTCAACTGTTCTTTGTAGCAATTTTTCACTGTAGATCTTTTTTTTATGACACACTGTCTTTAGAAACGAGTTAGTATGAAAAAGTAAGACAGCCATTTACCTTCTTACACCACTGCCTATTCACAACAGCCATTATTTCCTCTATAATCATTCTTTTCAACAAAACTAAGAAACAGTAGCAGTGGTGTTCTTGTTTAGGATTTAACTAGATGCATGTAAAACTTAAAAAAGCAATCAGATACTTCATGTACTACCACTCTGTAATAATGCAAACATTTTCTCAGAATTAAATACCACAAGAAGTGTCCATGAAGCCATCATGTTTTAATTCTAAAACTAAATTCTTTGAATTCACAACATTACACCAGTATTTTTTCAACTTCCTCTGTGCCTTAGGCACCATTGTGTTGAGGTACACTATTGAAGAAGAGTTGACTGTTATCAGAGTGACATCTTCAAGTGACCTCCAATTATTTCTTTATTAAAAAGGCATTTTGATTAGGTTTAATTATATGGCAATTATGAAAGCTGCTGTAATTACTGAAACATATTTACTAACCAGAGTGCAGAACTAGTGGTAATCTTGTTTCTCTTTTCGTTAGCCAAAAAAGAAACTTAGGGAACTGGTTCTCAACTCTGTAAAAGTTCTCCTGCTTAATTGAGCAAGAAGTTATCTTTAAAATGCAGATTAATTTTTTTGTTGTTGACCGGAAGGTTTGTTCACAATTGCCTGCACAAATTCCCATCCCGGGTTCAATTCCTGAAACACTATACACATTTATTGCCCCATAAACAAATTTTCTTTTATGGCCTTTTGTCATTCACAGCACCGGAGTTCGCATCAGAGGAACATAAGTAGCAAAACCAACTATACCTACAAACCCATCCACATTAAAAATGTAATGAATATAAAACTTTTCAATATATTTTCTATCTTGTTCTGTGTATTCTATTATCATAAAAATTAATTACTTCCTTATTCAAGAACACATTATGTTAACAAAAATAACAAAACCCAGTGTTTCCTGCCTAAAAAAAAAAAAAAAATTAAGAAAAAGAAAGCCTTGCATTTTGTTATTCTCTATGCTTCAGACATCACGGTGACATTTGGTGTACCAATTTAAAAAAAAAAAAAATTATACTTTCTGATTGCAGTCAATATGTGACAAACTCAAGATCAGTAATATTTACTAACATAAGCCCTGTCATTTGTTAGACACGGATGATTTTCCATTTGAACCTGGAAAGATCTTGAAATAGCTGTTAGATCAGAGAGCCGTGGGCTCTCTGCAAGGACTGTTGAAAGGCCAAAAGAAATTGTTCAACTCCAATTCCTTTACAGTTACTATTAATTTTTTTATCATTTTGTCCAGTACCGTATCAAATGCACTAAGTAAACATGTTCTGTCACCACATCTGGGAGACTGTTAAGTGGTGAGTTTTACTAGCTTATCAGGACACTTTCCATAACATTCCTGCAACATAATTAAAAAAAAATAAAAAAAAAAAAAGAGAGAGAGAGAAAAAGAAAAAACTAATCCCCTAGTTACTTCATGCAGGCAATTCAACCATCCTTTGTGTGTGTGCATTTAGCTTTGCATTTTACAGCCTTCACCTATTTGTAACTGATGTCTCTCTCTTAATATTTCTCTGTGCCTGACAAACCAGTCTCCAGAGGAGCTGCTCTTGCTCACCCAACAGATTACCTTTGAAATCCTTTTGACAGAGGAACTCTGGCCTCTTTTATCTGTTTTAGAAAAAAGCAGACCCATGCTGCTTTTTCAAGCGTTCTGGAGCCCACCATAGTCTTATAATTTAGGATAGTAAGATAAAAAAACCCCACAGATCAGGTGAATCAGAATTTATCACTTTGGTTAATCCTAAAATAGATTATTTTTAAAATGTTAAATATTTTTTCTTAAACAAATGTTCTGAAAAAAATTACTATAAAATTTCAAAAGAATGAATTTCCTTCCTTTTCAATTCAAGTTAATCAAATATGTTATTAAAAAAATAAAGTGTTTTGAAGTGTTGAATTGATATTTAAATTTTTATTTTGAAACTGGTTCCACACTAGCAGGATGCCAGTATTGCAATTTATAGTAAAGACAAGCCAAATCATGGAAGGTTAAATGGCTATCACATTTTACGACTAAACTACTTTAAGAAAAATCTTTCATCACCTTAGAACAGTATTATTTATGTCTTAAAAGCACAGAAGGCAAAGGAAATAGGTGTAGGTTTATTTAACTTAGTTCAAAGGGTATTTATTCTCTGAACTTTTTCAGTTACCTAAAAAGTTGAATTGTCAAGATTAAATGGCTTTTAAAAAAGCCCCACAACCAACCTCCAAAGGATTATTTTACCTGGAGAGAGCTCTCTATTACAGGAGAAGAAAACATAAAAATCTTAGTGTATCTTCCCATACATACACAGCCTGGCTCATAAAATAGGTGGAGGCTTATCAAAGAAATTTGTAGCCAATCCCTTAACGCAGTTTAATTTTAGCATTTTTCCCCTTTTCTTATTTCTGTGAGAACCATTTATTGTATCTAAAGCTATGATAATTGGAATAATTTTCTACTACTGCGTGTATTCAAACATTAGGAAAGCTCTTACTTGAACATTACCTTATTATATCATGTATTGTGCTTCTAGTTCATGATCAAGAGCATCAAATGTAGGGTTAAGTGAAGTGTAACTAGGAGTTACTTAGGTGACTATGAAAAGGTTACCTTCACATTCATTAAGGAGAAAACAACTTCAAAATCATTAATTTCTTTTGAAAATCTTGTGGGGGTGAGAGTGGAGGCTGGAGGTTACTATCTGTGATTCTGACACAGAACTAACAGAGAATAAACAAATAAGAACGGGCATGAGATGAGAATCAGCAACCACTACTGCTTCCATATGGACGTTTCAGTTGCTGAGAGCAGAAGCCCCAGAGTAATATCTGCCTCGGTATGGTATGTGAGCCAACAATACAATCATCTTATCTTCACTTCCTGCCATCATAATTCAAGTATATTCAAGCAGAAGTGAGGAGTCCCCGGTGATTTAACAATGGAATTAAATTCCTGGAATATTACACATCTTTCTAAAACCTAATGACCCAGGCAAAAAGTCCTTCTATAAACAAGATACTTGAACTTGTGGATATTAATTGGTGTAGACTATCAAATTCAAATGCATTAGCTGTTTCTAAAAGCATCATCCGTGCATCTACTGCAAAATCAGTAATTGTTGATCTGTCTATAAGGTCTTCCACATCACCTGTAGCAGGGAATTTCTACCAAAAATAAAATGAAAAAAGCTTCTCAGTCTAAGTATATTTTATTGAAATAGTTATAAAAGCTGATGTTTATTATTTGGAAGTCAGAGAGATTTTTTTTTTTTAAAAAAAAAAAAGGAAAGAGGTTTGTATTCAAATTAAGTCAGTAGGTTCAACTGTCTAAATAATAGTATCATTTTTCTTTCACTGTTACATCTGTGAAAGTCACAGAAGTCAACTACTACAATAAGTTGCAATAAATTAATTTTACAAGAATGTAAGAGAACAGTCAAGCCTGCTGTCTCAATCAGCTTCAGATCATGGGAAAGCTTCAGTAGCTTCTTCAAGTAGTTGTACAGACCAAATGGTGGTTTTGCGAACTATAAATCCTGCTTACTGATTTTGGTCTTTATAATTTAAAAAATGCTCACAGAATATTGTGAAGAGGAGTTTACTTATCTCTAAGGACAGAAGTGACTGCATCACAGACATTTCATGTGAAGAGAATATCCAAGACTTAGCTACAGCATGAGGATAAGAAAAGTCCAAGATGAAGATATTGACCAGAATGAAGAGAAGAATAATGATAAAAATATGAAGGATAAAAATAGTGGCTAGGCACTGGTGCAGAACAACTAGTAATGCTGAGTTTAATTTATCGAAGAAAGGTCAAAAAGTAAACATTTTAATTTGGTGGAGAAAGTTAAAAGGGAGATTTCGCAAACACCCACATCTATCTTCCTGTCCTTCCTTGTTTTAAGGCATCACTGAATTTGTACAGGTGTACCTTACACGGAACAGTTTAAGTTTGGAAAAGTTAGGAAAAGAGCATCTTTATGATAGGAACTGGAAGCCAGCAGCATTTGCATTTTACGTGTTTGCATTTTTAATTATCATATAGCTACAGAAAGGGAATTTAACAGAATTAGCTCCTATGAAATAATTAGGTATAAAAGCATTTGGCTATTAAAAAATATACACAACTCTCAATGTCACTGGAGACTAGTATACCTTTCCTGAAGTTATAAAGTAATAAGATTACAAAATTCATTCCCCAGAAGGATTATAACACCTTTAGTCTTAGGCAATATAAAAATTAAACAAAAGAGATAATAAAAGCTATGCTCTCTACCAGCGTAGCCTAACTCTGAAATAGAACTTTGGAACTGAAGTGGTGAATAAAAAAATGCAATCTTAATGGTAATTTTTCAATATCTAAGGCAGCAGGCTTGTACTAAAAATGTTCAGCAAAGCATCCTTCTAACAAGGTTTTGATAAAAAAGTACTCTCATTTTTGTACCCTATCTCAAAGAATATGCTTGAGAATTAATTAAAGTTTTCAGAGCACTGAAGTTTCAGACAGACATTTCAGATTTTTTGAATGGAAAACCTGACTTAATTTTAAGGCAGAAGGTTTCTTTGCTCTTAAGTATTTTCTCCATTATTTCTTGTAGTCTAGAAATTCAGAAGCTGGGAAAGTAGAGAAAATTCTGAATCTGCTGTATTTCAGATATCTTTTCTTAGTTTCTTCATTGGGAAGACATCCTAACAAAGTTACTGACATCTAGATCTTGTGAAACTAATGTTAATATGTGTTTTTAATGAAGATGCTGTAAATTTTGCTCCTATATGCCCACTCATGGTAGGTTCTTTTCTACTTTAAATGAGATGCGTTATTTTTCTTTAATTCACTTTTGCTCATTCCTGCAGGGAATAAAATATGGACCTGGACACTTCAAAAACAGCATCTAAACTGAGAGCAGCCTACTTCTCCAGGCTCCTTGGCTATGTACCAATAAATAAAAGGATTGCTACCTGTCTGTGATGCCTAATGTCTCTTACTGCCTTTATCATGCTGCTTATATTACACAGGATTTATTTTTGGAGAGAGTTTGCTGATGTCCAGATTTTAGTCACAGAACAAGGTGATGGGTAAGTATCATAGGCAGTCAGGAGTTCAGCGTGTTCCTGTTTTTTAAGCAACACAGAGCCATTGGGACTTAAAGTCATTTTGACGTTGACCACATTCTTCAGAAATTCTTTTTTTTTCTTTTGTTTTTTAAAGATAAAAATTCATTTCCTTTAGATATGAAACCCTTTTCTATTTAGCAAGCAAAAGCAGCGTTGTGACTGAATAATATTTTTACATGGGTGGACTGCAACCATTTATTGAACTATGGATTTGAAACATATAACGGTAGGTTATGTTCAGGAAATATCAGAAACTGAAGAAAGATGAGAAATATTTGTTTTGACACTTTGTCATAGTCCTTAAATCTGCCCAGGGACGTCAAAGGCAACAAGAAAAGCTTCTATAAGTACGTTGGGGATAAAAGGAAGACCAGGGAGAATGTGGGCCCTCTCCAGAAGGAAATGGGAGACCTGGTTACCTGGGACATGGAGAAGGCTGAGGTAGTCAATTACTTTTTTGCCTCAGTCTTCCGCGATAAGGGCTCTAGTCACGGTGCCCAAGTTACAGAAGGCAAAGGGAAGGACTGAGAGAATGAAGAACCACCCAGGAGAATATCAGGTTCGAGACCATCTAAGGACCTTGAAAATGCCCAAGTGACAGGACCTGATGAGATGCATCCACAGGTCCTGAGGGAACTGGTGGAGGGAGTTGCTAAGCCGTTATTCATCATATCTTAGAAGTCATGGCAGTCTGGTGAGGTTCCCGATGACTGGAAAAGGGGGAACATAACCCCCATTTTTAAAAAGGGAAACAAAGAAGACCCAGGGAGCTACAGGCCGGTCAGTCTCATCTCTGTGCCTGGCAAGATCATGGAGCAGATTCTCGTGGAAACCATGCTAAGGCACATGGAAAATAAAGTGGTGATTGGTGACAGCCAACAGGGCTTCACTAAGGGCAAATCATGCCTAATCAATTTGGTGGCCTTCTATGATGGGGTTATAGCATCAGTGGACAAGGGATGACCGACTGATGTCATCTACCCAGATTTGTGCAAAGCATTTGACACTGTCCCACATGACATCCTTCTCTCTCAACTGGAGAAACATAGATTTGATGGATGGACCACTCAGTTGATAAGGAATTGACTGGATGGCTGCACTCAGAGAGTGGTGGTCAATGGCTTCATGTCCAAGTGGAGATCACGGATAAGTGGCGTTCCTCAGGGGTCGATATTAGGACTGGATCTGTTTAACATCTTTGTCAGCAACATGGACAGTGGGATAGAGTGCACCCTCAGCAAAGTCTGCCAATGACACCAAGCTGTGTGGTGTAGTTCATACGCTGGAAGGGAGGGATGCCATCCAGAGGGACCTTGACAGGCTGGCGAAACAGGGCCCATGAGAACCCATGAAGTTCAACCAGGCCAAGTGCAAGGTCTTGCCCATGTGTTGGGGCAATCCCAGGCACAAATACAGGCTAGGCAGAGAATGGATGGAGAGGAGCCCTGAGGAGAAGGACTTGGGGGTACTAGTGGATGAGAAGCTCAACATGAGCTGACAATGTGCACTTGCAGCCCAGAAAGACAACCGCAAAAGACAATCAAAAGAAGCGTGGCCAGCAGGTCGAGGGAGATGATTCTGCCCCTCTACTCTGCTCTCGTGAGACCCTACCTGGAGTACTCCATCCAGCTCTGGAGCCCCCAACATACGAAGGATGTGGACCTGTTGGAGTGAGTCCAGAGGAGGACCACAAAGATGACCTTTGCCTGGAGCACCCTTCCTATGAGGACAGGCTGAGAGAGTTGGGGCTGTTCAGCCTGGAGAAACCTTACAGCAGCCTTCCAGTATGTAAAGGCAGCCCTAGAAAACTAGGGAGGGAGCTTTGACAAGGGCATGTAGTGAGGATAGTTTTAGATTAGACATAAAGAAGAAATGCTTTCCTGTGAGGGTGGTGAGGCACTGGAAGAGGTTGCCCAGAGAAGTTGTGGATGCCCCATCCCTGGAAGTGTTCAAGGCCAGGCTGGATGGGGCTTTGAGTGACCTGATCTCGAGCAAGGTGTCCCAGTCCATGGCAGGGCGGTTGGAACTAGATGATCTTTAAGGTCCCTTTCAAACCAAACCATTCTATGATTCTACTATTATCCTAATGCTACAGAAAGGTAACAAGGCTTACCTTATGAGGAGTATGTATTACAATGAAATCAAGTCTTTTAGTGGACAAAGTTCATGAAAAATGAAGTAAACAATAAGCAACATTGTCAAAAGCATGCTTCCCTTGTTTTAAAGAAAACAACGTTAACAGACAGAAGAAAACCAAATCAGTAAAAATAATAATAAAAAAAATAAATTACTGCATGTATCATAAATTTTGATATTAATAAAACTTCTGGAATACAACTGAGAAAACTGCACTGATGTAAAATTTTTGATTCCAGTATAATAAAAATACTTGAAGCCTAAGACAGAGATAATGACTATCACATAAAGTATTAATCTTTTCAATAGCTCTCTGGTTGAATTAAGTATTTCTGACCAAGAAGACAGAAGGAATCCATGTGAGAGTATACACACAAAAGTGCATGTTCATATAAATGCATGTATAAATACAGACATATTAGACATGTATAGACATTACATATTTAAATACGGATTGGTATTCTTAATTATGAAGATTCTTTTCACTTATACTTAGAACGTCCATATTGAAAATGAGTAATGAAATCATCATAAGTAAATGAGGACTGATGAAAACTTTGACATATCATTATATAATACACTATGTATATTCTTAGCACAATGATGTTTATGCTGTTGTCTCAGTAATTCCTTAAAGCTCATCAGTCAAGATGATTCTGCAGTCCTTAAAATGCAATGCCTTGGTTGTTACAGGTTCTTTTCTGTAGGATTCATGTGGAAGAGGAAATTATAAGTACAATAATGAAAATTTTCTGGCATTACTGGGGTAGTTCCTCCCTCTTGGAGATCCATCCAAGACACTGTAAACATGAACCTGTTTTAATGTCCTTTACATTTTTTTTTAGGCATTATCATAACTCTAAATATTCAGGTTGCCCAGAGAGGTGGTGGAAGCCCCATCCCTGGAAACATTCAAGGCCAGGTTGGAGGGGGCTCTGAGCAACCTGATCTGGTTGGAGATGTCCCTGCTTCTTGCAGGGGGGTTGGACTAGACGACCTTTGAAGGTCCCTTCCAACTCTAACCATTCTATGATTCTATGATTCTCTAAGCAGTTTTGATGATTTTAATAATAGTATTTTTGCATTTCTCCATTATATTTCTAGTCTATACTTTTAACCTTCATTTTAACATAATTTTTAGTGTATATTTTCTAATCATTTTCTAAGAACTAATTAATTTACTACAAAACTCTGCAAAGAGAGTAATAAAAAAAACTATGAAAGAATTTAGAGGCATCATCAGTACCTACAAACAGTAACCACAGTACAGTAACTCAGTAAGCTGCGTTCACAGCTGCTCTCTGTCATCAGCAGGATGCTAAGCAACCTCAGCACATTGATAAATACAGCATTTCATTTATAATCATCTAATTCGTCTGTATCATTTAGCTACTTTGGAGCAGAAGTAGGGGTGGAAACTAAGCCAACAGAGCTTCATTCTTGAAGCTCAATATCCCTTTTTGCTAGTAAAAAGCAAGTCAACCTCAGTCAGAGCCGCCAAGTACAAGCTAAATCTTGTATTTTCTGTTTCTTCATATCATGCTGGCAGTTTAGGAACCAACATCACAGCAGCTGAATCAATTTTAACAAGTAAAATTGTTTAACAAATGAAATACGTAGTACAATGTACGTGCCTACCTCAACAGCTAAAGACTTAGGAGGCAAATGGATAAGCTAAAGGCCACTGCAGCAAAATTATATAAATACATCTGCTCATTTCTGTATAAAGTAAAGGTAAAACCGAATCAAAAGAGCATAGCACATTTTATATCTGAGTGTATCTGTCTGGTTCGCAGAAGTTTTATTTGTTGTTTCCTGTTTTAACCCTAATCATCTCTCATTTAGTCTAAAAAATATAGACAGCAATGCTGGAAAGTGTAACGCTAGTGAAAACCAAAACATTTGCAAGATGTTCAACAGCAGTTAATTCAATTACACTTTCATGTTCTTCGTTGTAAACAATTACATAATTCTTCTAGTACTAGGTTAAAAAGTATTATATTGTCACTGCAGGATCGGACAAATAGAATAAGGATTAAATTATTCTCACTCCAGTGACAGCTCAACAGACAAAACTGCGTGTATTTGGATCACTACAAACTGGTTTAAATCAATTAGAATTGATCAGAGATAATATAATTTTCAAAACTATCAAAGAAAAAACTGCAGCATGTACAAGGTTCCAAACCCAATAATATTCTGTCTAGCCCATTTGACCCTAGGAATTCAAATCACTAAGTATCTCATTAGTTTACTCTTTGATTTCACTATATTGCTTTTCATACGTTAAATTAAGTACCAGTCAGAATGTTCCATACAATGCTTCAATTAATGCATATCTAGATTACTATTTTTCAAAAGTGTTACTCAAATCAAGGTTCAAACTAGTTATAGATTTTGTGCTTAGCTTGAAGTATTAGTACCATTCCAGTTGGTACTTTGCAGTAAGCTCCACTCATCAGACATTCGATTGTTTTGGAAGAAAACCCCAAAGAAGCCCCTAATATTTTATTCTACACTGGGGTCAGTTCCAAGTTGGATTATCACATGGGAAACATGAAAACAGCGTGCCTCCAAACATACACTCCTTTTCCAAGAGTCCTGTGAGAACATGAGTCATATCAGCCTTCTGATGATGAAGTCTGTCACCACAGAGTCTCCTTCCTTTCCTCTCTTATCACTGTTCCTGGTGATCCCCTAATCCCTTTCAGGTGATTTCTCCTATAAAATACTTCAAAAGGGCAACACTCAATATTCTTAGGCTTGCGGTTGGCTTTATCTAGCATATAACTTCCCTTCTTCACTTCAGACTAGGTGCATAAAGATAACCTTTGGTAAAGATAATCTCAATGTTTCTGCAGCATTTTAAGAACAAGATAGGTGGGATGGAGTTCTCCAGAACCCATCACTTGAAGCTTCCAAGTGATGATATGAAGCATTTTGAGAGGGAACATCTTCAGTCAAGATCTGAATGTACAGTTTTACTAGGGACACTGAGGGTCCTTTAAATAATGTACTTCACTGCACTAACTTAAGGACTTTACTGCTTTGATTTACTGTTTTGTTTTGGATCTCAAGTGCTTGTTTACAAGAGGACAATATGAAAAAATTAACAAGTTAAGGCAAGTCAGTTTATAGGCTTACAGAAACGCTAAACACTTCTCTATATCGTGCAGATTCATGGTTAGGCAGACTTAGCAATCGAACCATTTCAGGTAGTTCAATGACAAATCCAAGATCAATCCTACTCTTATTTTACATGCAGAGACGTGAGGATTCTTCACCACTAGAGCTTGCTAGCTACTAACCACATACTTTGATTAATAGTATAAGAACTAAAATAGAAGCTAAGTGCATAGCTAAATGCATAAATGCATAGCTAGAGGCCTTGCGATTTCACTCAAGTGGTCAAGCAAGAGGGAGCAGCCTCACTTCCTTCAGTGTTCAGAAAGTGAAAGACAAGTCTCCAATGTAAGGAAAAGTTGGAGAATGGACAGATTATTTGAAAGAACTAGGATCTCTTCTTTGAGACATGCATCTGATGAGGTGTGACCAAAATCGAACTTGGATCCACTCATGACCTACAGCTAGCACAACCTGACTACAGAGAGGCTGGAGTTACTTTACTGTCTCTGACCAGGATGCTGCTACAGGCTTGCGATTATTCTGTGCACAAATCAAAAGCTCTGTGACCTCTTTGCAAACCCACAGTAGAAACATTCCCATTGCCTGTGCTGCCAAGGAGCAGGAGTCCAGTGCCAGCTGAGACAGCCCCGCATGGGGCTTGGCCAGCTGCTGTTGTGATGCTGACCCACAGCTAGCCCTATTCCCCTTTAGACTGACAGTGTGATGGGGGAGACGCCATGATTAGCTTCAGAGCCCTGCCCAGGCCAAACAGAAGAGACGAGTAGACAGAAACAGAAACACCAGGAAAAAAATGGAGAGATAAGAACAGAGAACAAAAATGGCCTGGATGCTGCCTCAGGAGCTTGCATATTTATAGCCATGTTACAGATTGCATGGATGGACCTGAGAGGAGGGCAAGTGACCAAAGATGTGTTTGCTGGTGCACAAACCAAAGCAAAATTCTGGCAGACTCAGCCTTTTTCAGGCTGTACTGAAGAAAGACAAAGTGGAGCAGCAGCTGTGCCCTCCTTTGGGGATACTGAAAAAGACTTCTCTTGGATGATGCACTGGATTATCTTTGATAGCCAATGGAAAAAAAAATGGAGGAGGTGCCAGTAGCTTGGTGCCAGTATTTACGCTCTGAGTCCTTTATGTTAGTATTCCAAATAGCACTAGTTTAGGCAAGCTCAGAGGAACAAATTTTGCAATTTAATAAGTATTATCATAAAATCACTAGAAGACTATGTGATCTGCTCTCCCCTTCACCCTTGTGCTGACATCAAGTAATTTCAGCAAAGATAATTCATAAAAATCAAAGCTTTCTAAATTATTCCAATAATGTCTCTATGTAAAGATTTGAAACCGGAAGGTGCTGAGACCCTGGATGATCGATAACAGTACAAAATGTTAAAGACAGGCAGTTCGTCTCTCTATAGCTTAGAGTAATGTATGGTATCAGTCATCACCATCTTCATGGACTGATCTTTTAAAATGTGCGGGGTTTTCCATTTTTGCAAAAAGACTTATGATTTGTTTTACATAAAATAAGCACTGGTGACTAGGATAGTCGCCATTCAATGGCACCATTTACAGCTAGAGTCAGGGTAAGAAATGCACAAACTCTCTTACATGGTTTCACCTATGATCCCTCAAGGGATTAAATGTCTGTCATTACAGATTGTCCTGAGAAAAACGACAGACAGCATATAGAAATCCTCTGTTAAAAAGGACAACATTTTAGGTTCCAGTATCATCACTAGTGATGTGAGAGTAAAGGCTCCATTTCATTTCAGCAGGGCATAGACTACACATCCAAGAAACATCACAGTAGGATTATCTAGCATCAGAATATACCAAATGAATTTCACTGCAGCACAGATCACTGCTATACAGAAGCAAGATGAAAAATTAATGGCTTAGGTCAAAAAAGGAAACTACACCATAGAACAGAGCATTCCAGGAACAACTCTCATACTGAGATTTAAATTCAACCAATAATAAGACTTTTTGGAAGATGCAGGTAGAAGCAGACTACAAATCAAATTCAGATCCCTAAAAGCGTGCATCTTGTTCTTGGAAAAATGTATCATCTCAAATGAAAGGTCATGTTATACAGTACAACTGAAATGGGAAATAGTATTTTCTCGCTGTTAGATCTTTATTTTTAAGTAACATTTGTGAGCATTATGCTATCATTCCAAATCAGATTAGTGTAGAATAATGGCTCTACCTGGGACTGCAGAAAAGTTAAAAAATAATTTTTTGGAAGGAAATTAATCCTCGTAGGTAAACATATGTAGAATTTTAATCAAAATAATAAAAATATACATTAAATGCAAGATTTAAAAAGACAATCTTTTCTAGTAGAATAATTGAAAATATTTCCCCTTCAGTCTTAATTCAAAGCTGTATGAAAGCAATTGGAAGTTTTATATGGACAAAATGTGACAAGTTATATTGGAATAAGTTAAAATAGCTGGCACTACAAAAAAAATGTTTAAAATATCTCCAAAATTTAGCAGACATTTGTCAAAATGAACAGCCTGAGCTTAAGACAAAATGACAATGTTGGAGTTATTTGGAAAGCACTGGGGACAACAAGCATATGTTCTGAGAGCATTAAACAATAAGAACGCTCTGGCAGAAGTTTCACAAATATTTGAAAATATAATTATGCAAAAAAGCCCCTGAAAACCAAGCCTCAGACCCAAAATCATGTCAGTTCTTACTTGATCAATCCAATCACACAGTATCCCAGGTGAAATGGAACCCAATCTCTTTATCTAATTGCTATGATAATTATTCTCTGATATTGGAAGAACAAGAATGGTCCATCTGTGAAGGAATTCATTGCTGCATCACATAAAAGTAATTCTGGAAAAAAAAGAATAGGCTCAGTATATGGAAGAGTGTACATGTGTGTATACCACGTGTGTATGGGCAATGTTTTTTAATACACTTTCAGAGGACCAAAATACCCATAAATATGTTTCTATAGAAGATAAAATATTAAACAACAATGTACGGTCAAGGTTTTCTATAGTGTATAGTAAAATAAATAGTGAGATAAAGGAGTACGAGCCAGCAAATAAAAGCATAAAAATGCATCCTTCTTTGGAGTCATATTCAGACAAATTTAAATATACTACTTTAATTATACACAATGTTTCTAATGCTCTAAGTTCCTCTTCTTTATGGGAACTCCTGCTCTTACATAACATATTCAATATATTCAAAGTTTTCTGTTTATGACTTAATCCTATTAATTAACAGTAAACAATCATCATTTTTAGGACAATCTGAGGAAGCATTTATTGGTAAGCAGGCCTAAGGCCACTAAGTATTTCTTTCCAAATGGACTTTGATCAACTTAGTTCAAGCACAGCTTCATAAATATTCTTCCTACCCACTTCTGCGGTAAATTAAGTGACCAGGCTATTATCTGATTCCTGGTTTCTCCTCCACTGAGACAGGTGTTGGTTGTGTTTTCCTGTTACATCCCCAAGACATCTTCTGCACACTCAAGCTCATTTATTAAGACTGAATTACTGTAACTCTTCCTCTCTTGCCTTGACAACATGTTTTACTCTGGTCGTGCCTGTTCGGAATACAATTGCAAAGATAATCTCTGCATGTTTTTGCATCCCATCTTTTTCCTCCTCCTTCTCTTCTTTCTTCTCCCTTTATAACACCAAATATAAGCACCTTGTCTTCATGAAAGCTGCTTGCAGTCTACCCAAGCTCACTTATCTCAGCCTGCTACCAACTCTGCTATCTCTAGTTGTCTTCAGATAGCAAGCCTCATTACCACCCTTGTCACCCTTCCAGTTGCCTGCTTCATAAGTATCTGAAGAACAATTCTGTTATTCCTACTGAGGAGCTCCCTCATTTTCCATCAAGTCTCCAAAATTTATTTTTAAATGCTAATTCGCAGCTAAGACTGTAGACACTGCACTGCCCAACAATGCCTCATTGATTTCTTGCATTCACTTTCGTGTTTGCACCCAAACTTTTACACAGCACCTGGAAAAAAAGGTTTCTGTTCTATCATTAGAGCACTTGGTTAATATAAGCAACACAATGACAAAATACAGTAAGGGGTATTACTTATTACTTTATCATCTATTTTCTTAGTTCTGATATGTCTCCAAAGGATATAACCATTTTTTTCCTGACAAACAAACCATCTGGCTTCTCACTTTGATTCTGATTACTCCACCATGCTACACAAGCCATAATTCCCTCCAACAGCGATCAGTTTGTATTATTTGCCTCTCTTCTCAAACAAACCTCCTGTTAAATTTGAAATTCTCAATCCTCTTTCCCTTCAGCTGCTGGCTAAATCAATACTGTAATAGATGTACTCTCAGTAGAAAGCCTTCTCAATTTTGACACTGTAATTGGCCAAACAAATGCAGGCAGCTTAGGTTCCTTCTTGTCAAGGCCAATTCCATAACATTGTTGACCTTGTAAAGCCGTAGATTCCTGGAGCTACTGCATGATCTTCCTGCATTAACCTCCAGGCTAAAAACTTACATTAAGATAAATTCAGCCATGATGGATAAGATCAGTTTGAACTGTTTCAATGTTTGAATAATTCAGGCAGATCCTTTGTACTCATTGCTACAATACCATTTCAATATCTTTGGAGGGAGTAAGACTGCTGAAGACTTTTTAATGTAAAAAATATGCAACTCTAATTAAGATTCCAGTCTTGCCAGAGACTCTCTGGGGTAAGTTGCTAACATAGAGGTGTGTACGTAAATATTCTTTGCAAAATCTTACCTGGCAACTTAAAAATAGCAAAATTACATGTTTATCTAATCCAGGTGAAATTGAAAAGAAAAAAAATTTTGTTATTTCCATTACAACAAAGCATTTGATAAAATTCACTTCAAGTTTAGTAGATGTACAAAAGACCACCTATTCTTCTGTCTCAGAGCAGCTTTTAAAATCTGCCAATCATGTTGGATGCTATTTATAGTCCATTATATTTTACTGGAATCTGTTAGATTTTTCACAATCCTGAAGTTATTTAATGGCAGAGACAGAAAGAAATATTAGTGACCTAGCATTTAAGACCAGTTCAGCAATAGTAGGAATAACTGAAGGATATTGATAATCAGACAATGTGTGTCTGTTTGCATAACGTTTCTTGGCTTTGCTGCCACCTGCAGCAAAACACAGGATAAAAGCCTAGTTTAGATATTTCTGTCCTACTTTGCATCATTGCTTTCCAGCTCCTCTTCATTATTCTGAATGCACCCAAAGGTGATGGGAAACTAATCCAGACCTTTCCAAATGTTAAAATATTTGTGGGGAAAAAAAAAAAAAGTACTGGAAGACTGATATGCATATTTATTTCACTAGATCAAAAAAGGACTTGAAATCATGTGGAATTGAAACTTCTATACCTACATATTTATGTAGACTTTTCAAAGCATCATTTCCCCTTTAAAACTTCCAAATCCTACTAATAAAACTTTCTATTCTACTTCAGCACTTAAGTTTCTTTTAAGGTAGTCTGTTTGGGTTTTTTTTTTTTGTTTCATTTTGAGGGTTCTTGTGTGTGGTGGTTTTGAGGGTTTTAGTTGATTTTGTTGGTTTTTTTTTTTACAATAATAAATATTAAATTGTCATCATTATCTATGAATATATCGTTCAGAATTCAAAAGAAATTTAGTTGAATGACTTATTCAAATGTTACTAAATAGAACAGAATAGTTCAGTTGAATAAGACCAATAATGATCATCTAGTCCAACTGCCAAATACGTACTTTTGAAAAACACCAATGTTACATGTATGTCTTCTTAACCATGAAGTCACAGGTAAAATCTTCATAATGCTAGGGGTTTTTTTTATATCATAAGTCCCACCGGAACAAAAATTATTAACACTACAAAGGAAAAGTAGATGGTCCATCATTACAGTGGCTTCACTTATTCTTCTCAGAATCAACTGGAAAATAAGATTTGACATATTTCCTGTTTCTCAAAGACCATAATTTGTGGCTTCCAAAGTGAAAAGTAACCAGCTTAACTAAAACAAAAGCAACATATATGCAAGTTATCACTGAAAGGGACAACCATCTTGAAGAGCTAGCCAAGATTTCTGTCTCCAACTTTTGTGAAAAGTCTGTTAAACCTATTTGTCATGATAAAAACACAGGGTCTTGTTGGATTTCTGTTTTGTTTTTTTTTTTTTTTTACTCAACTTGAATAATTATTCAGTTTTCCAAGTGGCCGCCTTTTATCTCCTGCCTCTTAGGAAATTTTCCTGCCAGATTAAAAGTGTGTCATAAATCACCCAATATGTAGTCAACCTTTAGCATGGGTCACTGGAATTCACTGTATCTGAATATTAACACCACATTATAATGTATAAGCTATGGTTAGTAGGGAGTGTATCCATCTACCTTCTTTTCATGCCTGAGAACATGCTGACAGCATCAGTCCTATGTTTCATATCCTATAGCAAGTTCTAGTAAGAACTGGATGCTACTTTATGTCATTGTCCTAATTTATAAAGCAATCTATATGAAGCAATCTTCATATTGGGTCACCTGTGTCCCCTTCAAGCAATGCAGAGGACAAAGGTCAAGTTATGGTATCCAAGACCAAAAAGTCCAGTTATGGAACAAGTTTATTTCCTTAGGAAAGAAGGAATCTACTCTTAATGTCCATCCCCTCATAAACGACTGTATTTCAAACTCCTGTCATGAACAGGTTCATCAGAAGAAAGCTCTACAAACCAAAGCTTGATTGAGAAAAGAAATGTCAGAAATTGCACACATTTCACTGATCATTTCAGTACTGCTGTTGATGAGGTATGAGAAGCATCAAGCAAAATGACGAAGGAAAGCAGCAAAATGTCTTAAGATATACAGGTGCTCCTTGTGTGTGTTCTGCCATATTAATGACTTTTTTTGGGCATATTTGTCCTAGCACTTTAAAAAAATGAATTAAAGAAGAATTTGCTGGATTGCATCCCTTCCCATATGACAAAAGAGAATTTAGTTCAGCAGCTACACCTGTCCACTGACTAAGGTCATGTAGTTGCATAGTGGTTCTTGTCATCTTAATTTATCCTACCAAATCTTTACCAATGGGAAAAGGAAAATCTTCAGCTTCATTTGCAGATTCCTCATAGGAAGCTTTTTTTTTTTTTTCTGTAGACTGGATACAAGAGTTGATTGATGACATTTAGTTGAATATTTTTCTTCCACACTAACCTTTATCAAAGAGACGGCTTCTAAGGACAACAGAGAGTGAGGCCTTTGACCGTACCCAGCATTTTGAACTGCTGAGCAAATGTGTTAGAAGTTTACAGCTTTAAAACACTGCTCAAAGACCCCAGCTGAGGTTGAGATCCTACTGGGCTCAGCACTTTAAGAACATAAATAAAAATATGAGAGCCCTGCTCCAAAGAGTTTGCGAGCTTTTCTTCTCCATCAAAGAAAATTTAACTCTTCGGCAGTAAATCCAGATTTGGTTTCAAACTAATAATAAAAAGGGAAAAGAGACCAGAAACTCGGCACCGAATCCAGATTTTCATCCTGAAAATCACATGACGCAAGCTGAATGGGGAGAAATGGTATTTCCATGGAAACACATGTTGAGATGGGAGAGAGCAAAGGACCAATAGTATTTTTCCTGCTGAGCCTATAGAGGCCATCACAGTAGTTAATAACTACAGGAACTGCTGTTCCCATGGGATCCTCATGTAGATGCTGCTCAGCCCAGTAAGATCCTGGTAGCACCAGACTTGTTTGCAGTGGGCACAGAGAGGTGAGCTGCATGCTCACCTAAATGCTCCCTAAATTAATGAGCTCAGCTTTCAAAATAAACCTCAACATACACACTAAGAATAACAGCAACTCAATTTCTCCAACGCATTTTTAATACCAGTTTCTGAACAAACTCATTCCTTGAAATTGCAAAGAAAAAGTTCCACAGAAAACGAGTGCAAAAGAAGTAAGAAATGAAAAAAAGGCTGTTCCAATTTCAGTAGATACCAAGGAATTATGTCCACTTTGGAAAAGAGTATTAGATTTGCAGGAAGGTAAATATGCATAGAGTTGAAGTTTTATTAATTGAGAAGGACATTCTGAAATTATTTTTTTGTTTCCTTTTAAATATTACAAAATACAGAGTTAAGAAATGAAGGAGTGTGTTCTCTTTTTTTTCTCAGAAGTACCACTTCCTCAAAGAGGACTGATTTTATTTCCAGGATAGCTTCAAACAAAAGACCTTAATAGAAATAAACACAGCTATAGAAAACTGTATCTAGGCTTCCTTCATAATTTAAAGCAAAATGGTATAGAATTAAAGGACAAAAAAAATAATCCTCTTGCTTTCTACTGTTCTTATTTTGTGTCTCAATGGAAAGAGAATGACAGATGGAAGTATAAAGTATGTTTACTCATATCAGGCCTTTGATATGCAAATGCTTGTTCTGAAAGAATGAGAAATACACTGACCAGCAGACATCCCCTCAGAAGAGCATCACAACCTGAGGGAGAAGAGAGATAAACACTCCTTGGCAGATGCATTATGAATACTGACTGTGGTAAGTTCTGCCACAACACTTTCCTGAGGGAAGTATTATGTTTTGAAATACAACATCTTGACAATATGTAAATGCAAAGAGTGAAAGAAGAGCAAAATATCTCAGGGATGCTGCTAATAAATAAAATACACTCACTCACTTGTGCATTTTTATTTTTTTCTTTAGATTTCAGCACATTGGTAATTCTGTTATATAACCCCTAAGACAACACAGAAAAGAGTTAACTTCAGCGTCATAAGGTTTGCCTTGCCTTGAGAATCCTTTTTTTTTTTTTTTAGGCAACATAGGGACATCAATTGATCCAAAGGAGGTCTTAGTGCATTACATTTGACTCCTGCTCCGAATCACTGGCTGGTGGAGGCAAACTGTCTCAGTTATCCATACCCAGAATCAGAGTAGACTGGGCTCTCACACCTTCCAATGCTGTGAATTTCTGGCAATGACGCTATGAACATTAACATTAGTTTAAAACCTGATCCAAATGGTTTATAAGTTCACAAACTTAAAAAAAACCCAACAAACAAATAAAGCTAACAAAATCTCACAAATAGCTGCTAATATGAAAATGCCTGCTGTAAATCTGCAGTGAAGCCAGAATGGTTTTCAAATGCACTCAGCCTCTTTTCCACATGTGAAAACCCAGTATTGTCTCTCTTTTGCATCTCACTAACACAGAGTTCGGATGCAGAATGAATGCTCCATAAAGCACAGAGTACAGCAGTAAGGTAACATTTGAGAACCAAGAAAAAAATACTTTAAGAAATGTAACAAGGATTAAACAATACTATTTTTTAGCTGATGATTTTGACAGGATATTAAGCAAGATCACTTGACTAAGATGGTAAAGCCCAAAACAATACCACTATCTTCCCTTATATTTAATGTACTCAATAAATTGTGCAGTGTACTGATTTTTTTATTTTTTAAGGTTTCATTACCTTTTCCAACCGTCACTGGCACAGATGTCTAACGCAGAAGAAAAACACTTAAAGATTTTTTTCAAGTTATCCTTTTTTCCAGATACCTGCCACATCTAATTTTTCACAGTGGAATTGAGGTCATGCATTTCTCTCAGTTACAAGTCCTTTTTGAGAAAAGGAGATACCTATTATTATTTTAATAGCTTTATCATGGAGTTTTCTCAGTAATGACAGCTATTGTAACCATTTGTTTGATTCTCAGAATGCCATGTTTTATACTCCTACTGTAGTCCTCTTGAAAAACAAAATGAAAAAAAACCAACCAAACAAAAAGCAACCAAGAAACCTCACACAATTCAGAAATGGAAAACAAAATAGTTGCAGAAAGACCGAGAAGAACATACATGGAAAAGTTAAAGTACTGATGTTCTGGAAGTGAAAGCCAAAAGTAAACACTACGTGAATATCTTTAATATTACTACTACTAATTTCCCAAGTCACAGAAAACTTCTATTGTGCTCTTGCCATTGAGTTTCAGGTTCAACTGCTCTGCTGATTTTATTAACATTTAGGTAAAGAGGGATAAGGTACAGGTATAAAGACCCAATCAAATACCAATTACTTACATTGCTTCTCTAATAACTACACTGTGGTTTTTTTTGATGCAGGCAACTGTAAAAATTACCCAAGACAGAGATTTAGTCAAAAATCAATAGGTTGTTTTATAGCTACTGCACCTTCATTTCTTTGCGTGTTCACCTAATTTATTCCTAAAGAGTAGGAAAGTCCATAAATAAGAAACAAAGATAACAGTTTTACAGGTTTCTCTTGAAAGAAAATCCTTTTTAAAAAAAAATTATTATTATATACAATTCCTTTTCTGCTAACCGTAAATATTACTGCCTGATGCCACCATCGCTTGCTATTCCTTACAAATGATATTATTTTTATTGCTACAAGACTGGATACTACTTCAGAAAAAAAACAAACAAACAAAAACTTCAAACATTTTAGATTAGAGCTTCCACACTGTGGACAAAATACTACTTTTAATCAGGAAATTACAGCTTTCACAATACTTTCACAGTGCAGTAGTTTCTAGCTACAGAGAAATAACTTCATGCAGAAGAGTCAGTACCATAACTAACAATCTCTGCTACAGGGATTTTGGGACCAGAGATGCTAACCGGTCATGTCTGACAACACACCAGTGGAGACTTCAGGTGCTGAAGGGCTTGCAGACCTTGCTTGGACACTGCAGCACTGGTAAAAAGAGGCGATGGGTAAAAAGATTGGTAAATGAATAAAAGGTGTATTGACACTGTAAAATAACTTAGTTCTCGATCTGACTTCTGGGCCCTTAGCCGTCCCTGTCACATATGCTAGTTCCCTCCTGGTCTTTCCAAGATGAAACCTTGGTCTGCTCCTGGGGAGGGAGGGTTTCTTGCCGAGGCTGCTCAGGATGGCAGGGGTGGCTGCACCCACACCAGCCCTCTTCTGTGGGAACCATGATTCAGCTCCTTATGTCTCCATTACAGCAAGGAGCAGGAGGAACAATTCAGACAAAGACATGGAGTCCCAAACACCCCAGCTAGCGCAGACACCCAGACCGCAGCAAGACAGTGACAGCCAGGGAGCATCTCCTAGCAGCCAGCCCTGGTCGCCCCTGCCTGCCTTGGCCTGTGTCAGTACACAAACAGGGAAGGGAGACCTGTCTGCTCATCCTGGATATGGGTTTCTCAAATGCACTACCAGGACGCATGTAGAAAACCACTACTATCCAGACACTGGTACAAGAGTGCTATGGTATGAAAAAGTATTTCTTCAAATCTTTTTCCCTTATGATATTGTCACACAGATATTTACTCTAATTCAATACTTATGGATAAAAGGAATCTCAATGCTGCCTTTTAAAATGATGTGGTTAGTTTTGGATCATTAGCCTAGGCAATATATTTTATGAAGGCATATCATTTTATCCACAAACAGCTTGCAAACAACATTTTTACGTTTACTGTAAAAAAAAAAAAAAAAGATTATTTGTCTCTGTAGTCTATAGTGATTAGTATGACCTATATTTTTGAAACAACAAAATATGCCCACAGAGAGAAACTCCACAATTATTTGTAGATTTTTAAAATTTTTATTGTGATTAGTTCTTTTGCTACAGCTACCTAGGACATCTGTGGGTTTTTTTAAAATTCATTCTCATTCAGTCAGCCCACTGCTTCCTTTCGAGGAAGAATTCAGTTTATGCAGTTTCTCTATTCAGAGTAGTTTGTGTTATGGCATTTTTAGATTTAAACACATAACAGAGTTAGGTCTAAGTTTTAAAAATGTCATCATAATATGCTTGCATGTAAATGTCAGATCACTAGCATAAACCAGACTGAACTGTTAGAATGCATATTTCCTACAACTTTGTTTCATATATTGCTCATTTATACTTAAAATAAAACCAAAACAAAGAACATCCAACAAACTGTTTGAAGAACTGCTGCGTAAGTACTAAATCACACTAATGTAGAATTATGAAGATGGTTGTGCCTGCTGATCCCTTTAAGTGTTGTCCTCCCTTTAATCTGATTCTCTACAAGTATTTAACAGCTATAAAGTTGATGACTAGACTTTTTTCTGATTATATTTGCACACATACACTAACAATTACTTAGTTAAACACTGACTTGATTCTGATTTGCATGACCTTAGTGGAAATTAGCCACTATTTTCCTTTCGAAACTACAAAACTTTCACTCACCATCCCTAAATTGCATCATCGCTCCACTCCCAAAATAAAAAAGTCCTGTATCAGGGTATTACAGGGTATTAAGCCAGAGTTGCTGATGATTACATGGCTCAATACTGAAAATTCTGAGTTAAGAGTGTACACATCAGCATTGTAGGATTCAAAACTGAGTCCTAAACTCTAACATAAATGGTAAAGAATGTGAGGCATTTTAAAAGTATGAATAGTAAAGAACCTGGCTAAATACTGTGGGCTTATCCTTAGGTTCATCCTAATCACTGTAGTAGGAAATCAGCTTCTGCAATGGGAGACAATGAGGGCTGCTCATCTGATTAGCAAGAAGAATTCACTCACAACACTCTCATTCTCCACAAACGGAAAAACACACCTAAAGTACGTATTTACTAAAGACGGCATGCATGTCAGTATCTGTGTTTGTTCTTGCATATATGTATGTTGGTATGTGCTTGCTGCCACAGCAAACATGACTAATCCTACAGCTTGAAAAATGCACAATGCCTACTAATTTCAGTCACAAAGTCACACTGGATTGCTCAGCTTTCCCAGTTCGAAACATGTACTGAACAGTCTCCAGCATACAATGATTGTTCAAAAGAAGTGTTTCAGGAAGATGCAATTGGTATTGCTTTCTATTTATCGCTGAAATTTTTGAACTTAAAAATCCACAGATCAAAATAAGTACACTTTAATCATTTATTTCTAAGTCTAGGTCATGTCTTACTTGAAAGAAATACTCAGTTTGCTTCATATGGCCCCATACCACCCCACTCCTGCTATCAGATTAAAGTCTAGGTTTCAGAGTCACTAATAGATCAATTTTTGCATTGTAGTTATGTACTATAGAAAGCTTCAAAAATTCACAGTTTAACAATCAGCACTACACAAAGTATGGAAGTGAGATAGCTTTTTCCCTCTCCAAGATTACACTTCAAAGTATTTCCTGGATCGTCTTCAGCCATGATCAAGTAACACACATTATACCTTATCCCATTACTCCATTCCACCTTTTACCACTATTATTAACCTTATCCTGTTATGTTATGGTATAACTGATAGTGATGTAGCTGTAGGAGAGAGATTTGCACTCCTTAAACTGTTTTAGTGTTCTTGCTGTCCATCATAACACTTGCAGCTTTCCAGAATAAATAAGAATAGCCAACTTCTCTTTCCCTCATTTCCAAAGTTCAGAAAGATAATTTCTTAGGTTATGGGTAGGACTGCTTCTCCTAGGTAAGGCAGCTATTTCTCGTTCAGGCTAGAGTGAAAACCCTTTACCAAAAAGGAAAGTTTTGCAGAGTTCTCTGAAGCTCAGGCTCATCCAAAACAATCATTTGGCTATAACAACTGTGAATAATTTCTTCCCTCTTCTTGCAGTTTTTATTCCAAAATTGCTAATACCAACTGACAGACATGACTGGAGAATTTGGGGTGGTTAATAGATTGGGACATAATAGCTAATGAATCACTGATACACTAGTATCTTGCCCAGGTCTAAAATATACACAACACATCAATCTGCATTTTGCACTAACATTAGCACAGTATTCAGATTTATTTTTTATATATATATATATATATATATATATATATATGAATATTAACTCGTGACAACTTTTTCTGCCAGCTAATCTGAGCCATTCATCAAAGGGAAAGTCTAATGACTTTTAGCAAGTGAAGTCCAGCCAGTCTTCCACAGTCTGACCAGAAGCCATCCAGAGACCTCAGCCAGTTCAGAGCACTAAAAAAAAGTCTCTGTAATGGTACTTTGTCAACATGATGGCCATTTTCTTATGAACATTAAAGATGTAAACAGGTTTCTTTCTCTTCTCCTGTCCCTGTTTATTTGTTTTGCAGTTAAACACAGTTGTTTATTTTGGGACTTTTCAATAAAACATTGGAATTTCAGCAAATGTTAAGAACATTCACATAGGACATTTAATTTCAAAATTGTAATCATCTAATCAAGTTACAAAAATATCAGAATATCCACAAGACACTCAAGAGATTTTTTAACTTTCTATACTGCAGTCACAATCTGTAATTTTTAAATTTTTTTTTTTTTTACATTTTGCATCATCAGTATACTTCATGTTTCTTAACTAATGCATTTTAAAATGCATAATATAGAAGAAAAAAAAAATCTTCTAGTCAATCTAAATTTCCCTGATAAATTTTCCTTTGAAGATAATCAGATTTTGACAACTAAAAAAGACATTTTGCAAACTCAAATTCCTTCACAACACAGAATTTCTCTTACTAACACGGTTTGTCACGATCTGTTAGTTATGGCAATTGTGTGTATAATTTTAAAAAACTGATATAAATAAGCAAAATGATAACAATGCATAGTTTACAAAGAGTAGTACATGCAGAGGTAATCAAATGTATTATTCATTTACTGTGAGTCAAAGAATCCCTATTCTGATTTGGGAAAAAAGTTACATATCCTCCTGCTCTGAGATTTGCCTTTACTGGCATCATAAATGCTACAAAGCAAGCATGTCTGCAGGCATTCCTGTAGGTCTCTCTTCAAGGTCTTTACTGCCTCCTGACTCCGTATGACTTTGTAGCTTCTTTTATGTTTTCTGTTAACAGTGGCGGAAAATTTATTCTGAGTTACAAATAAAAAATACTTTTATGCCTTTAGCTACTATTCCAGTCTCTGATATTCCAACAATTCAACAGTAAATTTCTTGCTATCTCTGTGAAGACATTTGAACATAGGCATGTATAAGGCTTCTCCACAATGCAATAGTTTAGTATTAAAGTATATTACATTTAAAAACATAGTTTCTCAAATATTGCTTCAAAATAATTGCAAACAAACTTGCAACAAGCAAATATGACGGCAAATACGATGATTAAGATAATACTCATCAAGTGAAATGAATATTTCAGGACACTGGAGTACTCTAAGTTTGGGAGGTTCCTCTCCACTCCCCCAAGTTTCTTGCCTAAACTGCCAATAAACACAGATACTGGTATGTAAAATACTGCACGTATTCAAGTGACTTTTGGATACGGTTTTCCAACAATTTTTCTATCAGTTTTTTCCTTGAAGACTGGTTTACAGTAAAACTGAAATCTAATTTTTGACTCTGCATAGAAGAGAGATTGCTGTTAAACTTACTATTCCACAGGGACTTTATTAGGGCTGCTACTGAACTGTGCATCATTTTAATTAGAATTAACACTTTCATCTTGTTTATGAATATATGTAAGATAAGCTTTGAAATATTTAACATGTGGGAATACTGTCAAGCTGTCACAGCAAAATTAAGACATTTCACATACATAACTATTATTATATAATAGCCAGATACCAGATAACTAAACATTCATTGTTAGCATTTGGAGTATAATCTCTCTATGCATACATTGCCATGTCCTTTGGGAATTTATTCATGCTTTGATCATTATCCCTTTGAAGCAACGCTTCTTTAAAGAGAGACATTTCAAGTGCAGTCCTTGACTCTGTTAGATGTCTCACTGGTAGGTACGAGACCTATTTTACATAATTTATTCTACTGCTAGCAGACGTATCCCTAGAAGAGCACAAGCTTACTGCAGTAGGTTGGTTCCCAAGGATAACCTTCCTTTGCTGAGATATTTATTTTTCAGGATAGAAAGATTCACAGAGATTACTGTTCAAAAGACCACCATCACCAAGTCAGCCACCTCTCATGAACTCAAGACTCTTCCCCGCAGAATGTTCTCCTGTGGTTTGATGGGATTCCTAAAGGCAAAGCTGGAAGTGGGGGGAGGGCAAGACAAACCAACTGAACAAAACCACAAAACCCTTCAAGAAAGGGACTTTCAGCACATCAACTAAATCAATATGAGACTGCATTTCGGAGATGTGTCAGAAAGTAAGTCTTTGTTAATTTAGCCTTTTAGATCCACTTCAATCACCAAAGCCTATGTATTGCCACTTGGATTACAATGACTCAAACACGACGGACACTTGCCGGCTGAGGTCCAGGCAACAGTCTGGAGATCAGGTCTGAGGCAGACTCTCTGTGAGCTGCTGGTGAGAAAATGCAGGGAGCAATGACCAACAACTGGTGCCTCAGACAAGAAGCTAAGGAAGGAGTGAAAAATGGGAGACTACCAGCAGCAGAGAAGGGCTGCTGCCAGAGTGGCTGTGGGGGCTGGTCCAGGGGAGGCTGGCTCCACAGGTAACTCAGAGCCACTTTTCACAGCAGCTGAAATGATGTCAGGATACATTAATTAATGCAAATGATGGTTAAGAAGCTGTTGTGAACCATCAACTGTAACAGCACTATTTAAAATCCATATTGCAACAAAATATCAACTGCATTGGGATGTAGGGAAAACGTAATATACAGCAACTAATAAAAATTACCTTTCATTTCTATAGGCTATGTTTTCTACCATAACCTTGTTGTAGGCTCTAAACACCTAATAAACATCTCAGTTCCTCTAAAACCCCACAGAACTACCCTGTGCAGTTGGACATCAGTGTTCAGCACAGGAACATACGACCTGGCTGCAGGAACATGAGAATTTGTGGATTACATTTGGCAATAATACTTTTAAAAAATATTTCACAATATAATAGACTAGTCTCATTCTGAGAACTCAAATCATTTTTACATTTAGAAAACATTTTTTGTATGCAAGAGAATAAAAAACGTGTACTCTTCAAGCAACAAGAAATGAATTATTCTCCTTTTACAAACTCAGCTTCTCGGCACACTATTAATAGTACGGAACATCAAAGGACTAAAATATATTTTTTTTTAACATAAAAGCAAGTGGAAAGTAAGGTATGAGTGGGAGAAAAAGGTTGTAACAAAAATCACATAAAGAGGGAAGCACTAACTACAATGGGAATAATCGCAGAGAAATACACTCAATCAAATGCAATCTTTTTGCCTGAAAGCACCTTAGATGGATGCATCCACTGCTTAGAGTAGGCTGATACAGAAAAAAAAATGGAACATAAATACATTCCAACTTTCTGCAAATTTCAGTCTACTAGATACCTGTTCAACAGGCACAGTGAAAATACAGTGTGCACACGTAAAGTATATTCACTGTATGCGGTCTGACTCTTCAAATCCTACAGTCAAGTTTAATCATGGAGCAGAATGCAGACTCTCTTTTGTTCTATTTATCTTTGGAAGTATTTATCTTTTAATCAATAAAATACTGAAAATCTTAACAGAAAACTTTCTGCCAGTAACTTACCTAAAGGGAGAATGAAAGACTTTTGGAACAGACATTTAAACTCATCACCAGAATCTTCCAAAGATTTCACAGTAAATGAGCTCTTTGGATACAATTCACTTGTTACATATCGTAGTAAAATTATGAATTATAAGTTTGAGGAATTTTCTGTCTTCAAGTCATGTTTTGGGGCTTGTTTCTTTGTTTTTATATGTTGTGACATTGCACAGAATGTCAGAATTGTAAAAAATGCCTAGTGCATGTCTTTTGAATAACTAAATAAGATTATTTGAATAAATCTAAATTATGTGAGACGAGAGCTGAGATAGACATGAAGATCCAAGAGAGATAAACCTTAAAATATTTACATAAACACCAGCAAGACTGATGCTGAAAGAGCAATAAAACCAAAAGAGCAAATTGGAAGTACTGACAGAAGCACAACCATACTTGTTCAGAGTAGATCGATATGGGAATTGAGATGCCTAGCAAGCAGGAATATTCTACAAAGTAGATCAGTAAATAACTGTGGTGACATGACCCTGGCTGGACACCAGAGTCCCACTAAAGCTGCTCTATCATTCCCCTTCCTCAAGTGGAATAGGGGTGAGAAAAACATGTTAAAAAATAAGCTCATGAGGCAAGATAAGGATAGGGAGAGATCATTCACCAGTTATCGCCACAGGCAAAACAGAGTTGACTTGGGGATAATTAACTTAACGTTATTAACAATCTAATCAGAGTAGGATAATGAGAAATAAACCCAAATCTTAAGAATACCTCCCTCCACCCCTCCCTTCTTCCCAGGGTTGACTTAACTCCTGAATTCTTTACCTCCTCCTCCCCAGTGGTAAAGGGGGATGGGGAATAGGGGTTGTGGTCAGTTTGTAACACATTGTTTCTGCTGCTCCTTCCTCCTCACACTCTTCCTCTGCTCCAGTGCAGGGTCCAACCCACAGGAGACAGCTCTCCACAAACTTCTCCAGTGTGACTCATTCCCATGAGCTGCAGTTATTCACAAACTGCTCCGGTGTGGGCCTCTTCCACAGGCTTCAGTCCTTCAGGAACAGACTGCTCCAGCCTGGGTCCTCCACGGCGTCACAAGTCCTGCCCACAAACCTGCTCCAGCATGGGCTCCTCTTCTCATGGGTACACAGGTCCTGCCAGGGACCTGCTCCAGTGCACGCTTCCCATGGAGCCACAGTCTGCTTTGGACACATCTACCTGCCCCAGCGTGGGGTCCTCCACGGGCTGCAGGTGGATCTCTGTTCCTCTGTGGACCTCCATGGGCTGCAGGGGGACAACCTGCTTCACCATGGTCTTCACCACAGGCTGCAGGGGAATCTTGGCCAGGAGCAACATTGCTCCTCCCCCGCCTTGACTGACCTTGGCATGTGCAGAGTTGTTCCTCTCACCTCCTCTCTGCTGTTGCAGAGTTTCCCCCTCCCTTCTTAACTATGTGATCACAGAGGTACTACCACCTTCACTCATGGGTTTGGCCTTGGCTGGCGGCAGGTATGCTCGGAGCCCACTGGCATTGGCTCTGTCGGACATAGGGAAAGCCTCTAGCAGCTTCTCACAGAAGCCACTCTGGTAGCTCCTCCACTACCAAAACCTTGCCACGCAAACCCAATATAATAACAATAAACAATAACAATAATGCTGCGATAAAGCAATAAAACAAGTACCAGCAACACCGCCCTTGTAAGATTAGCACAGATATGTCAGAGCAGGGACAGATGTTTAAAAAATAGAACACCATTTCTAAACTGTCTCAAATGTTCAATTGCATTTCCTTTTTATATTACCACTAGGTGCCATGTGAAATGGTTCTGCAAGAGAGCACTTGATGCTGCCTGCTCAGCACTGTTCCCAGTACAGGTCTTCCAGCTCCCCACAAAAGACTGTAAAGCACAAAGTAAACTAAAGCATTAAGGCACTACAGATCTAAAAGAATCAGAGTTTCCTTTCCAGAATTTAGCATCCAATAGTAGCTAATCTTCCAAAGTTAAAGTTAGTGATCCTCTCTACTTGCCAACAGACCTGCAACAGTCTTCAGACAGTACTGCAGCTCAACAGACATCCACCTTCATAATTTCTCTTGCAAGTTGCAGGCTTAGTTCTGTAAGTCACAGCAGAGAACTAACTTTCACTTGCCATCCAGCAAGACCTGGACAGGCTGGAGAGGTGGGCCCATGAGAACCTCATGAAGTTCAACCAGGCCAAGTGCAAGGTCCTGCATGTGGCTGGGGCAATCCCAAGCACAAATACAGGCTGGGCAGAGAATGGATTGACAGCAGCCCCAAGAAAAAGGTCTTGCATGTGCTAGTGAATGAGTCAACATGAGTAAACAACGCACGCTTGCAGCCCAGAAAGCCAACTGCATCCTGGGCTGCATCAAGAGGAGCATGGCCAGCAGGTCAAAGGAGGAGATTCTGCCCTTCTACTCCGCTCTGGTGAGACCCCATCTGGAGTCCAGCTCTGGAGTCCCCAACATAAGAAGAGCATGGATCTGTTGGAGAGGGTCCAGAGGAGGGCCACAAAGATGATCAGAGGGCTGGAGCACCCCTCCTATGAGGACAGGCTGAGAGAGTTGCGGCTGTTCAGCCTGAAGAAGAGGAGGCTCCGGGGAGACCTCATAGCAGTTCCAGTAAGGAAGCTTACAGGAAAGATGGGGAGAAACTCTTCAGCAGGGCCTGCTGCAACAGGATGAGGGGTAATGGTTTTAAAATAGAAGGAAGCAGATTCAGACTGGGCATAAGGAAGAAGTTTTTTTTACACTGAGGGTGGTGAAACACTGGAACAGGTTGCCCAGAGCGGTGGTGGATGCCCCATCCCTGGAAACATTCAAGGCCAGGTCAGACAGGGCTCTGAACAACCTGATGTTAGAGATGTCCCTGCTCCTTGCAGGGGGGTTGGACTAGGTGGCCTTTAAAGGTCCCTTCCAGCCCAAACTATTCTATGATTCTAAATCCATCAAGCTGAAGGCTTTGAGCTGTCCCTGCACAAGAGGTCAGGGAGCAAAGCACAACCCTTGCTCTCTGACTCTGCAGCAGCTCAGGGACGCGCTGCACTTCAGAAGAGGTGTGAGGCGATATACCGCTAAGCATGTGCTTTTGATTAGAGAAGAGCTGTGATGACAGACTTCTGCCCCCTCAAGAAGTATCATGGTGCGAACCCTGATCTAAACTACTGAGGATAGAGAATCTCTGTAACTGGCACCTTTACTTTCATGGGAGTTTTTCTTCCTCTCCCTTTTCTCTTATACAAAGGTGTCAGTCACAACCTTGCATGTAATAAGGCTGAATTTGCCAGCCAATTTTTTTTCTTTAGTTTTTGGGGGTGTTTTTGTTTTGTTTTGTTTTTTTTCTCCATCGGGCAAGAGCTTGAGCTTGTGAGTAGCCCCCAAACTGCTTTGCTCAAATGATGCCTCTAACATGACAAGATTTAGGGAGGCAGAGTGAGTGATTTCTGAGAATCTTTTATATACTATTACCGTTGAAAACTAAGTCTACGACAAAGAATGACTTACAGTCTACATTAATCTTTCTGTAAAATGACTGCTTTTGATATTATTTTCAACTTGAAGAAAAGGCTAAGTCAGCTCACTAAAGTAAATCTCATCTTACCTGCATTCTTACTGAGAGTTACAAAAAGCAAATACAGTTTAAGTTTTTAAACACTCATACATGTTCTTTTGTATTCAAGACAAACTTTCTGTCAGAAACATCTTTGCGCAGTTACTTCACTCCTGCTTGCAATTCCCAGGCTACACTGTGCAAGAGAAAACCCTTTATGGATTGCTTTTGAAATTACATTTCTCAGCATAAATGCTTTAATAATTGGCTGAATAAAATGATGAGTAACCTCTATGGGAACGGTTCCATTACAGGATGTGTTTTATGGTTTATTTGTGAATGTGTTACTCATTAATAACCTGCCTCAGAGGAAGTACAGGTGATTATCTTCAGATTTTGGAGCTCAACTTTACGAGTTCTCATGGAGACATCATCTATATCACAATAATAACCTAAAGTGTTTCAAGTTTTTCAAACTATAAATTTAAGCGCTTGTGCTCAGCAGCAGCATGAGAAAGTCGTGTTTTGTTGTTTTTTTTTTTTAAAGCAAATTAGTTCCTAAGTTCCAAAAGTCTGAGATACAATTCTACCTGAACATTATATAAGTATAAATATCTGCATAAATCATTAAGTGAAATTTCTTATTATTTAAAAAATCCACAGCTTACTGTAGTGTAAAAACTTGGAAACTTTCACTGAGCACTCTTGACTACAATTTTTTGTCAGCTCATATTTATTTTTATTATTCAGGGGTCTACCACAAAAAGTCAATGATGAACAAGCCTTCTAGAAACTGAATTTCCACAAAGACAAATATATCAAATCTTTATTGAGCCAGAACTGTTACTTCACTGCAACACATGGCTATGGAAGTCCTTAAGACATGATTTTTACACAGTTGTGCTGGATACACAAAGCGTTCCTTTGTCCAATTAGTGGCAAAGTTTGTAAGTCACAGCTTCCTCAAAAAGTTTTTCTCTTTTGCGGCTTTCAATGAATTCAATGCCTTGCACAAGGCATTTTGTTTTGAACAAAATGTTAGTAGGTCTTTATAAGTGAACCATTATGTTTTTACTCTCCTGCATGTGCCTGTCACAAAAGACTTCCTCAGAACTCATAAGATGTAAATTTTTCAGCATATTGAGGAAAGCTACATACTGAAGAGAACATACTCAACCATATGAAAACCCCATCACACTTCTCTTCCAGCTGGAGGAAAGCCTCCTACAGCTGTACCAAGATACAAGCAACCAGTGCTGAACTTTTACATCCATTAAAAACAGCAGGCTACAGTTTTCACTCAAGCAAAACTCACCTACATTCAATATATTTGATTGTTGAAACATGTTGAAACAGTTAAGGTTGATCATGTGTAAAGTGCAATGAACATTTTCCAAGTTCAATTAATCTGAAATGACTGAGCTCAAGCTTCAGCTACTGACTCCCAGAACAAGAAAAAGATTTATGTGGTAAGCAAGAAAAAGCTGTATCACCCGAGAATGAAGAGGCACCATTTCTGTTAGTCCCTCCAGGATGTGACATGTTTGGAGGCCAAATCCCATCATAGTGAGGAACACAGGTCAGCTACGCAGAGTTAGTGCGTAACTGCTTCACCTCTTGCCATACTATAGCATCCAACCTGTCAGTCTTTGTTATTCCCATTTTTACCAACATGAGAGGAACTTGCATGTTAGTGTGCATCTGTTTATTTCTGACAAATAAGCCTTTTTGAATTTGTTAATTTCATATTTTTAAGAGTCTATTTTGAAACAGGCAAGTCAAACATACGGCTTGGAAAACAATTTAATATGACTAGATAGTTATCATTGGAAGATAGTGTCTTATCATATATAGGGAAATCCATCTGCACATAGATTTACAAGAGATTTGTCAATGAGACCTACAGACTCTGTCCTTGTTTCCCGCTCTGGCACTTCGGCAACTGACGCAAATCGAACAGCACAAGAGCCCCTTGCAAGCTCTCGGGCTATGTGCATCAGCCCCTTCACACCTACAGCCTGAGAGTCTGGGACGACAGAACCTGACCTGAGAACCCAGCCCCACTACCGTCCCTATGCAGGGAGACATGCCACACATAAGCCTAATGCACGGTGGGGGGAAAAACCCCAAAGTAGCTAAGAAATCTGCACAACAATAATAATAAATCAAAGAGTAATCTTAAAATGTGTTCATTTTATGCACAGGAGAATAGATACACAAATACATTCATATTTGTATGTGTATTTTATAAAACTTAAAACAATTTGTTTCCAGTAATATTAAAAGTTTTGCATGTGATCATCACTGGAGTATACTTCTTTCCGTAGAGAATGAAAAAATAATTGTAATTTACTATGGGCTGCTGCTAATGTCAAATCATGCAGCTATATTACTGAGTCATACGCAATAACAACAAAATCAATCACTGTAGTCCCTTTGACAATTCTTGTCCATTGTTTATCAAGGATAGCCGGTAGGATCAATATCCAACAGTATACACTAACACAAAACCTGAGGCAAGACATATCTGAGTAATTAGTTTGCTGAAACATCATGCCTATGTGTACAAACTCAGAATAGTGACAGTTTTTCAGTTTGAAACTTGCTATTTAACCTAAGCTGGCTTCCTTGTTCCACCACCAAGGTAGTTTTCACAACAAACACTGTACTTCAACGCACATTTTAGAATCAAAATGAAGAACAAATTTTCTAGGATTAAGTTTGCAAATAAGTTTCCTATAAATGCATACTTTATTCAGACGCAATTAGAAAATCAAGGCTTTAATTTGAATTTTTACCATTAAATATACCAGAAACGAGGTTATGGTGGCTACTGTATGGTTCCCTATTTGCTCAAAATAACGCAAGGTAAGTCAGTACGATGCGATGAGAATATGCAAACAACTGGCATTCATTCAGTATCAGTGTAGCTTCCTTGCTACGTAAATCAAATGGAAAGGGTTTTTCCTTTATTTATTTATTTATTTATTTTTAATCCTCACTTTTGAAACAGCAGCCCTTTCCAGTTGTTTTATCAAATTTGTTGTGTTACAATTCGTCTGGCTGAACAAATCTGCAGATATCTGTAGATTAAGTAAAAAGGGATGGGTCTGAGCTATAACATGAGTTTATATGGCATTGAGACTTTTCTGGCTGTTAACCCATGCAGTTATTGAAAATAAGTGATGTTAGGTACTTATTTAATTCCTAACATTTTGCTGCAGTAAAAAAAAAAAAAAAAAAAAAAAAAAAAAAAAAAAAATCAGTAACAAACTGAAGAAATATTCTCACTTTTAAAGCACTGAAAAGAAGATATTATAACACTATAATTAAAAAGAACCAAAATCAACCACAAGAAAACCCGTATCTTTGAGAACTTTGCAGGAGCTAGCCTGGTACCCGGTGTATACGAAAAGGCACAAACATGTAACGTAAAAGAAATATAAAAGCCATTGAAGTAACCTAAAAGTGTTGAGAAAAAGGCAAAGTGATTGAATACAGCAAAGTCAGATGTCTTCAGACTGGTCCAACTCACTAAAAATTCATCTTTCTGATATTAAATATTACTACATTCATTTCACATGGTCTACTGCACATCCTTTTCCTCCTGCTTCAGCTAGGCAACAATGTCATTTTTAATCCACACTAATTGTAAGCCTCAAGGACAAGAGGGTTTTCTATGTGCAAGTGGAAAAAGTACAGTGCAAACAAAAAAAGAGATACAGCATGAAACAGCTTGGCACATGACCTGGCATTTAGGAATTAAAACCAGTATGTATGAACATAAAAGTGCTACCAGTTGTGTTGGCAATGTCCCCCTCCTAAAGGTAATCACTTAAATTTAAATCTACCGCAAATATATACTCTTTTTTTCTAACTCATACAATTCTCGAGTTCAAACAAAGTCCAATTTTTGCAGTATGTTAGCATTTATCTGTGTTTAAGTACATTCAGAAGCTTTGAACAAGCCACTATCAATTGCTTTTCTATACTGCTACCTACAGAGTTGTAATTATCCACGATTCCTGATTTTTCAACTACGTTCTTGGATTGTACTAAAAACCTCTATGTAGTGGTTCAACCTAAAAACTAAATTTGGAAATACCTAACTGCAATGCCATTTTATCCATATTCAAAATTCAAGGTAAAATACGCAGTAAGCATTCACAGATGTTATGTAACCTTACATAAGCTAAAGAGTAGGTTTTTCAATGGAAACTACGTATCACTAATTATCACAAAGGTCTAAAGTATTTCTGTTGAAAACAATGAGGTCTAAAGCTCTTCAAACTCACATAAATTATGTTAAATAAATCATCGTTTCTTAAGTGCAGTAAAAAAGTGTGAATCCCTTCCAAAGCACTTGCATATTTAGGAATTTGCTATAAATTCCAATAAATTATTTGGCTGTTTACTTTAAAAATTAATGCAACTATTTAATAAATTTTTGCATTGGACAATAAATCACAGATACTATTTAAAAAGCAACAAAAACATTTAAATTATCTCCAGAGAAGATGAGTGCTGAAAAGTCTGTGATATACAACTACCCTCTCTGACACCCAAAAGTGGGGAAGAATTTGGTTAATTTTTAGCCTTCCCATCCTCCTTGCTCTCTGGGATGTCATCAGGGGATGATGGCTAAACAAAACATGCCATGTAATGGTGCAGAGGAAACAAAGGATAACAAACAGCCATGGAGCTGATACTGATGGGTATGTCGCCATGCTTGACCACTCCTTCTAATCTTCTTCATGTCACCTCTGGTGTTACCTCTTTGCATGAGCCTACCTACACCCCCTCCTGCTCTTTCACAAATTGACAGTGGCTTTCTGCACAACATTGCTGCACGTGCACACTGCAGTGACATTTATCTCTGAGGAAGGCTCACTGTGAGGTTTCACTTGAGGTTTTCATTGAAAGGAGGAAATTGAAATCAAAAGGCTTCAATTTCAGTGGTAAACGAGGCTTCAAATAGAATTTATTTTTTATTTAAACTTATAAGCTTGTATTATCATTCTTTCTACTTGTCTGTCCAGTATTTTGAAAGGAAAAAGGTACTTAAGGGTGCTGAAGCAAGTTCCATCTGCAAGAAAAACACCTACAGTGGTCTAGGAAATGGACCATACCAGCTAATGCAGCCACGTAGCTGCAGGAAGTCCCCAGACCTTCAGCACCTGTCCCATTTCACAACAGAAAAAGGTCAGTAGATCATCTCAGTCCTCCACTCATTCAGCCTCCCTGACAAATTCCCATCTCTGGCTATCCAAGAGTTGGCAGGGAATTGGACCCTTTGTCATAGGGATCTACTCCAGTGCAAGAGAACTGCTCCAGCTCTGCTGCAGGAGGGACTCTCTGCACTAGAAAGATTTTATCCTAAAAAGACAATTTGCAGTCTTCCAAATTAAAATTAATTTTATTTTGTGTCTTTTTTAGAGTCCAAATCTATCTATGCTTTTCCTTTACAGATCTTCCTTCAGTGCCAATGGGCTGGTAAAGAAGAGTAGATCTCATGAGTACATAAATACCTGGGAGGAAAAAAACAAACGAATCTTACACAATATTTTATCTCTGTAATTATTGGGAAACGTACTGTTCCAATGTACATATTTTTTCCCGTTTACTGTTTTCATGCCAGCAGACAGGTAAGTAAACCATGATTGCATCATTAACTTCTCGGTTTCCCAGTAACAAAGACATGCTATAGGTACACGTATGAGGACAGGTTTGGTTCATATTTGCAAAATGAAAATATTTTCCAATTGAATCAGATTAAATGGCTGAAGATAAGCTACAAAGGTAGAAATCCTAACACTGAGATATTACCACAAATGTGAATAATGAATAACAGAAAAGTGTTTGTTCAGTTAAACTAATGCTCAATGTGCAGTATTTGTACTAATAGGTAGGCATTAGTATCCCTAGGAAGTGGTATTCAGTCAAGTCAAGTTCAAAGAATTTGAACTTTACATTCCTACTTCTTATTGTATTTGTTTTGATTAAAATAAACCTGCTGAGTTTGTCAGTGCCTGTTGTTTTAGGTTTTAAAAATTTATTCAAACATTGCACACAATATCCTTTGAGGGATGGGGGGTTCCTGAGAGCATTCCTCAAGAACAATCAACTTTTTACAGTTAAAATACACTTCTGCATTGTGTTTGATTGGTTGAGACTCAAATAAATTCGGAAATTACTATAATAATTAGTATTTGCTATATATAATTGAGTTTTTCTCTCCAATTAATTCCTAACCTTGAGTAATTCAGATAATTTTTGGTAAATCATTAAAGAATCAGACAGTTAACAGTCACTGAATTATTCATATATCATACCTAAAAAGAACTGAACTGTTGTAATCAAGCTTATATAGTGTTGCTTGTCATGATTGTTTCTTTCTGTGCAAAAAAACCCTCCCAAAGCCCTCATATGGCCTGTATATATTATACATTTGTTAAATTTAGCACAACTCTTGCCTTGGATTCACATTCAGAGAAGATACGACATGGAACTTGCTACTTTTAATTGATGTTTATTAGAATCCTGTGCAGTCTCTCCTCCACCTATGCTAGGACTAGTGAATGGGACTGGTATCAATGATTTACGAAAGGAAGCACTTTTTATTAGAACCATTTACGATTAGCATTGCCATATTGTTGGTACTAACTTGTTTATTAATGCCCAAAAAACCCAGAAGATTATGTGAATGCTGCTGCTATTTCAGGATTTTGAGAAAAAAAAATCTTGAAAGTAGATTCAAATCAAAGAGCAATAGATTGTGTACACAATCAATTCAGAGAAGATGGTATTTTTTTCAGGTTATGCCATTAAGAAATGCATGGGACACACAAATAACTGTGAACCTCTTGCAATCAATGTGACTTTCTCCCCGCTAACTTCAGGAAAAGGCAGTCTCCAAATTAATGAAAAATTCTCCATCACTCTGTCTCTGAACTGTTCTGGACACATTGGGGTATACATTTAATAAGCATGGATGTTTTAGTCTGATACATTTTAGATAAAACCGATATATATTGAAACAACTGAAATGTTGTCAGTTAAGTTACTTTCAACCGCCAAGATCTGCTTTACTTTCTTCCCCATGGTATCAACAGCAGTGGTAAAAGCGATCAAAGATTCCTATTCCCATTCTTGCTGCTTTGTGAAGCTATGAGCAACAAAGAATATCATTCCTTATGCCATTTAGTACTTCCTGAATAGAGAGTGCTTATCTCCACAAATATCAAAACAGAAATTTACTTTTAAAATGCTAAGACAGATAAGCCATATTTGTCATGAAGAGCTTATTATTCCCCGCTGAGCCATGTGCTAGTGTATAATTTAAAGTTTGACATCATTTCCAAGTAAGAAAAAATATGCAGGTATTGCCCACCACCCAATTACTTGCCAGAACAGATTTCAAAATACAAAGTTATTATTTTGAAAGTCATTTTCCTGTAGAAGAAAGAAACAGTTATCAGTTTTGAGTATATCACAGAGTACGTCTATGAGAAGCACTGACAGAATAGCATCAAATACCTCCAAGACTCAGATTTGTAACTCCAGTGGTGGAATAGGAGGGACAAAAGGGCTTTGGGCTGGGATTTGGGGGAGGGACCCAGAAGACGTGAAGATTTTATAAACACATCTCAGGTCTTCTTAGCAGACTAAAGATGTAGTAGTTTCTCTTCTCCCCCCACCTACAACCTACACACCCCTCTCCCGCCGCCTTCCCCCTATTTTTATGAAAACAAGCTAAATGTAAGTTTTACAAATTTTCCTTTAGAAAATTAATAATGTTCAGGTAATGTTCAGATATTTTATGATTTAATGGGTATGAAAGAGTTAGTTAAGAATATATTGACGAGCAATAAATCTTTTAAAGTCTAAATTTCTGATTTGTGTCTCAAATGAGAAGCAAAGTCTCAAAATAGAACATTATGACTGTCTGAAGGACAGCTATCAACATCAGTACGATCTCAGCTCAGTTCACAATGCTCAGTCAGGTTGTAAAAATGCATCCCCAGCTGCCTCAGCATGCATCTCCAGCCAGTAGCTTTAGCACAAATGGGAACGTGGCCACTCTGACAGCAACGCAACTCATGGTTTAAGCACAAAAGCTGGAGAGCGGGCTCATTAGTTTTGAAAATATTTTACACATTTGGGCTTGCCTTTGGCATGACATTCATGAAAGAATACAAGACAAACATACTGTGAGAAACTACTAATATTAAAATAGGCTGAAGATGATTAAAAGGACATCAGACAGCTATGAAAATTATTTCAAAACACATATAGAAGCTCTATTATATTATAATCTTCTAAAATAGTAATTTGTTACTCTTGGAGAAAATAGATAAAAATATACAAACACTTGTGGCTTTAGATATTCCATTTCATTTAGGAAGTTCCTGTTCAGCAGCAGACTGGACTGCCAATTGAATAAATGAGTGGAGTCAATGCATAGTAGAAAAGTTTCCTGACATTTTTTGTGGGCTTTTTTTGCTGGTTATATTGCTTGTGTACAGTTCTACAGTATGACTCACTCACAAAATGGACAGAAATTCACTGATCATTAATGTCTCGAAAAAAAATCTTTACCCCATTAAGAGAGAAACCTTTTGACCTTATGTAGAAAACTATACTGGCTTCCAGTAATGGCAGTCAAAATTGTATATCTTTGCAATGAGTATATTTTGATAATTAATGCCAGCAAGATGAGACAACAAAGTGAATTTCATTTTCTGATTACAGTACACAGTGTGCTTTTAATGCTCTATTATCCAAGGTTGCTGCGCAGTTTTCCTAATACCATCAAATCTGAGGAGCTCTTGAGCAAAATATTTGGATAACAGCAATGTCACTTGTGTATTTATGGATATGGACTTTGTCTTCCTTTTGGCTACAAAGCAAACGTTGAACCAAAGCAGACTGGTATTCTCAGTAGCTACTGAAGCTTTCTTTAGAATCATGACCTCAGAAAAAGTACCTTATTCTCAAGTCCCTGTGAAACTACCACATACAGTAGAAGAGAACATACAAAGTACACATACCCTTTTAGTAACTCTTTCTGAAGCTAAGAAAACAACTAACTGCTGAGAAACTGCGCAGTATGAAGAGATGCACACCTTTTATGATTAAGTAAGCGTCACTTATCCAGCAGTCGAGCAGGTAGAAAACAAGTCTCAACATGCACATTCTCCATGAATTGTAGTCTCAAATTGAATCCACAACAGCTCAGAAACGTGGCTATACTCAAGTATTCCACAGCATTTACAAAGTGTTAGTAACACATTCATGTCATAAACAGCACAAAAGTTTAAGTAATCTGTTTTTTTTCCATTTTGCATGAAATCCGGTCAAAGTCTGACAAATGCAACTACTCTTTCAAGAGTGTCAGAAAGAGAACCACAACACTTGGATTGGAACACAACATGCTTTTTGTTCCTGCGTGTGTTCACTGTCTTACCTATCAAAGTGAGGGACTGATAAGGGAAGAAAATACATTTCCCTTTGTTGTCATCTCCAAGTTGAAACCTTGATTTGAAACATCTTTAATTTGCTGTCATAGTGACAAGGTGCAGTGCTATGTTATTCTATACGTACCAGCGCAGAGTAAGGTCTCTGCAAAATTCTTGAAGAGAAATCACCATGCACAGTTATCCTCAGATAGATAATTCTTAAGATACAAGAAGGTGGCAAACAACTTTCAGCAACTAACCGATGTACTGACATGTACTTCACAAACAATCTGTCTTACTACAGTTGTACATTAGTCTTTGTGGAAAAAAAAAAAACCACAAAAAAACCCCAGTACTAGATATACAGCGTTACTTATATATTGTGATGAAATCATCTTGAACACTTTTGATTTAAACTTTTTGCATTAACTCTGAACTGGGAGTCAAACACCTCTAACTGAACTCGATACTTACTTATTTTCTACTACATTAACATGTCTGTTATTCATTGTTTTACAGAAGCATGGATAATGACATTACCTCTTCAGGTGAATTAATTTCCTCTATCTTTACATGCTTACAAGAAAGATCTGAGTCCAAGTTAATCAACTAGATTCCCTTTTTAGGCATATAAAGAAAAAAGAGGTTGGTTATTTTTTTCCAGTCACTGCTCATCTCATCCCGAGATAGATATTTAAAACATAGTAGAGGCATTCTGCTCCAAAGCATGCACTTCTTTCCAGTAACTACAGAAGGAGTGTCAAGGTGACTAGCTGATCTATACACATATATATTGTGGGCACCTACAGTCAGACAAAATTAAAGTAATCTTTAGTAACTAAATGTTTTTTTAGAAAACTGCAATATCATTATTTCAAACAACTTTGCTTATTTCTGGACAAGAGGCATTCCTTGAACATGTGATGCACTATTTCCAATATACAATGAGCTATTTGCTGTGCATATGACATCATGAGATGATTTTTTTTAAAAAAATGAAAAAATAAATATGAAATGATGTTTTCTTACCATGGCAGGAGCCATCCACTTCTTCATATCCTACACTGCAGATGCATCGTCCAAGAGGCACAAGCCAATCCCCATCTGCTCCACAATACAATTTTGGAGTATCACGTTCTTCAGCACTCTTCACACAGGAGCCCCGTACTTCCACCAAAGAGGAAGAATCAATCCTTGGAATAGTGTCAGGAAACATAGCCAAATTACGGACAGTGAAAGGGCACTTTTTGTAATAAACACGGACCGAGACCAAAGCAATGCATGCTCCAATGTCCTGAAAAGCAAGATAAAATCCTTTCTTGTTTATTGGCCCAACCTCACGAACTTCTGTGTTGAGTTTAAGAATGCGGTCACCCAAGTCCATCTGGGTAAAGCTCTCATCAGCTGCAATAGTATCAATTTTAGTGTACTGGTTTGGCTTGAATTTTACTCCATGAGACTCATCTGACTCCATGTAGTAGAGATTGAAAGTTTCCTTGCAGGTTCCCAGTACCCATGGAATACTGTTGCAGTCCCTCAGGGTAAACTTCATTTCCACATAAATTTTCTGTGCAGCATCACGGGAGATCCAGTTTGTTCGAAGCCAGTTGTTTTGGTTTGGTTCCATCACATTACATACCTGGTAAGTATGTATGGGACGATTGTGTTCATCCATTTCAGTTATGGAATCCCACTGAAAAGAAAATTGTTTGAAAAATCAAGAAAAATATATATTATGCATATGCATATACAAAGAGGCCATGTATACAGACACACATGTATGTGTACCTATGGCTTAACTAAGAATAAATAATTATTTAATCAGAAACACAGTTAGAAGCAGATACCAACTACAAAAGGGTACAACACTTTTCAAAAACTCTATGATAAATTTCTATTAATAAAAAAAAAGTTAAAAGTCAACGTGGCTCTGTAGAAGAGGGAATACTGGCCATGTTTATTTTAATAAATTTAATAAGTCGGAGAATATTCCTGGGCACATCATTCAATCATCTAAGCCAAAAAAATTACTAGAACAGTCCTGTTTGGTATGCTGGTGAGCTGGCTCTCTGGCAGTCCTCCAAGCAATTCCCATTAACTCAGGCATACTGCGCTGGCCAGGCACCGGCAGCAGTCAGCAGCTGGGATGCAGCCACCTGGTTTGGTGAATCTGAGGTGTTTGGTGTAAGTTGCCCGGGTTTACACAATTGCCCCAGAAACATTTAACGGTATGTACAGAGATTACATTTCTGATACAGAGAGGTTACATTTCTTGCTCCATAGGGCCTGTATTACACTTATTTCTGCTTTAACAAACAAACAAACAAAAAAAACCAAACCACAAAAGAAAAACCACCAAAAAAAGCCAACACCCAACCCAAAACCACCCAAAACTGTCACAGGCATCATGCCATTGTTGTTGCCTTTATAAATTCTCTTTCTTAGAGTTTGAACTTGAAGAAGGAATTTTTTTTTTCCCCATCTCTCCCCTCCTGCCCCCAAGGTTTTAGGTTACATCAACATCACTAAAATGTTCTCAAATTCTGGTGGAAATTCCTGCATAGAGACTCTCAAAAAACACGAATCTTTGAAAAATTATCTGTGTGCTACATATGAAAGGTCTATCAAATGCCTACCATATTACATAATCTTCTACTCTAAAGGATTACCATAATCCCCAAAATAGCTTCAGTATAATTGAGTTAACTTTCCACTAAACACTCCTAGTATCAATATAGCATTAGAAATGTTTTCTGACGAAAACACAGAACTAGTTATAGTTCTGCATACAAAAATAGCGTCCCAGCAGAAGTTTTAGCATGGCTTTTAGATGTGCTGTTGTCTTACAACATTCTAGAGGCAAACTGACATACCAAATAAGCCAAAAAACTGCTCATAAATATCACTCAAATTGCTGGACTACATTGTTGTAATGCTATGAAACATCAAAATATACATTTTTCATGTTCATGGTTTAGAATACCTGGAATAAATTCATTAAGAACACATATTTAGTTAAAATTATTTGCCTGCAAAAAAAAATATGTATAAGCTTAAAATTGAGAAAGCAGAAGTTGGAAAGTTTATGGAGTTTTTTCACTCTTAACAACTTTCTTGAATTTTGCAGTTACTTGGTTAAATTCACAATACGGCATTTTAAAATTTTATATTAATTACATAAAGGCATACACATATAACATGCCAAAGCACATGTTCAAATTATGCACAATACGCAATTTTGAGTACAAAACCAAGATATGGACCTTACACATCATTGTTCAAACCCAAATTCAAACTGTTAGCCACATGATACATCAACCCCACACATTTTTCTGCTTTAATACACACAGTATCAATATTTTTAAAGTTCAAGTCACATTCCTAAAGATGCATTTTGCCTACTTGAGCAGCTGAATACTCATAGTGCCTACTCACTTCAGTATTACAAAGAAGGTATGGTTGGCCTGTGGCCTACTGGATTAAGAACGTGTAGGAAGCACAAGTTCAGTTTACCATTTTTAAGCAATAAAAAAAAAATATAAATATCACCACTCAGAAACACTGTGGAAAGAAAGTCTTTATCTGTTCATCTTTTTCTGTGAAAAAGGAAGATATTATTTAAGAGTTAGTTCCTCATTTTCAGAAAAATTCCCAGACACCAGATGACTCTTAAGGCTGATGTGAACATGTAGAAAACTAGCCGGCTTTACCTTGAGTTTTAAAAGCAAATAATGTAAATATGGAAGGAGGGGGACATGCAGATCTCCAAGACCTTTCACACAATCTTTATGTAAAAACAAAACAACACAATACAAAAAACAGACAGCAACAACATGGGAGTGGGGGGGGGGAAAGAGTGCACCTTCTTCTTTAGGAGTGAAGCAGCAGAGAAAAAAAAAAAAACAAAAAACAAAAACAAAAAAAAACCAAAACCAAAACCAGGCTCTATTACCCTGAAAACTTTTATTTAAACAGTGGCTGGAATTCATGTAGAAAAAGAAATTCCAAGTACTGCCAGATGCAGTAAAAGGATTGGGATTCCTGGTCACTGCAGCATGCACCTGGGAGCTATGCAGAAAAATTGGGGATTCTTCCTATCACAACAAGGATGATAACCTTGCTTGAAGGTCCTGTCCTAAGAATCATAAAACATACTTTTTATATGACAGCCAGCTAATGGCAAATACTTGGCAAACAATCTGCTGTATCCTAAGAGATTCTTATACAGCCAAATGCTTTTAGCCTCTATAATTATGGTATGCGTTCAGAAAGGACAAAGCTGCTACCTCAGCATTCAGGGCAAGCCCAGAACAAATTCCAGTTTGGTCAAATTTGTATGATGGAGGACTAGTTAGCACAGGGCTTCTCGTGCCGTTGCCACCAAATTGGTTTTTGAACTATGATTACAGTCTACTCTGCAGCAAGTGTTATAACAATCCACGTAGATGTTAACTTTGGGAAAGGAAATGGGGACTTCCATGGCCTGGTAGGCCAAGCCTATTTCCTTTTGCCAAGCATAAGCCCACACAGCTTGAACTGATTTAAAATTCCACAGTCATGAAAGATTTTGGGGGGGGGGGGCGTGGGGGAGGCGCTGAGGGAGATGGGGGGGAATGTTTAATTCAAATCCATAGCTCCAAGCCTTAAAACTTCACTTCACTAGAGGAGGTTCTTTAAAAACAAAGCAGAGATGTCTCTCATTCACTGATCCCTGTTTTGACTACCATATCTGTTACATAAGCCAGGGACATAAGCCATCTTTTTCTTCATATATAAAATACTAAGTTTAAGCATTACTACACAAATTTGTGTTACACACAAATATAATGCAATGTAGATTTAGGAAGAACAAGCAGAAGCACAAAAGGTTTTCTGTATTGTGTGCGTCAAACTACATTGAAACCACATTTAACGTACGATGTGCTATAAGCACCAGAGAGGTGTCTCACTAAAAAAAAAGAAAAGAAAAAAAAAAAATCAGAATACAAAGACTAGACTAGTAGGTGGGATGACAATGTAGTTCTTAAAATGCAGAGCAGTCTTCAGAACCAGAGTAAACTAGCTTAAAGCAAAAAAGCCTCAACATACTACTGCCTCTTAAAATATTAAGAAAAAAAATCCAACGTATTCTCCCCCTACTGTGAGATTCTCTTCAGAAATATTTATATATTCGTTTTGAATCAATATCTCGATTTGAACGCAGAAATCAATGCCCTAAAGTTCACTGCTAACTGTGTAGTTAATAATATAAATCTATTACTTCTGTAGGAAAGTAGAGGCTCAGCACTTCAATAAATAGTTTAAAAGAATAAAACAAGATGGATTCATCAAACATAGAAAGTGCCACAGTTTGTTCAAAGCAGATCTTGCATGCTTCATGCCTGTGCCTTTCCACTATGCTCCCAGATAGACTGCTAACAATTCCCAGTTTATAAGAATTCATGCATTGGGCAAGAAAAATATTGAAAAGGCATTTACAAAAAATATTTAATAAAGATACTAGTCTAATTATCATACAAATAAAATATTTTCAAAAAAGGTTAACATCTAATGTTTTCAACTAGCCATTGTACTGAGACATCCTGTATAAGGTATGCATGTAAATACAACAGTGAGCTTACCTGCATGTGCTCTTATTTACTAGTCCTGGATATTGAGTGCAAATGAGGTGAACTTCACCACCCCAAAATGCCAATGTAATTTGCTGAAGAGTCTGACAGATCTCAATCTGTGTTATCTCTGACAAGGACACATTCTTTCTGGTGAAATACAATCTACTTTTAATTTTATATAAGTAATGCATTTTTATTCTGATAAAAGCAGCCAGGAAATATTAAACAGTAGTTAAATTCAGTGAAGACAACAAAAAGCCAAACAATTACCAAACACTAGTTTTCTTCCATGTGTATTTCATATTATAGCTCCTAATAAATCAAATTGGAAGTATTTATAATCATATTAGTTGTACAAAACTATTCTTCCCTTCAACCTTAAAAACAAAACAAACAAACAAACAAAAGAAAACGGAAGCATCTTACTGGTAACGTTTGCACGACAACATAGTAGCTCCCCTCAGAACACGTAACTCGACGTGCACAAAAGCTGGCAGAACCTGTCTGGTCTAGACAAGTTGACAGTTCAGACTTCCTTTAAACTGAGCCTCTTAGCATCCCAATGTGCTGCATTGGCTTAAAAAATTTTTATTATGATCCTTTCAAATGAAGCAAACCTCTGATAACGTTGACGGGAGGAGCACCACCATAAAGCTAATTCTTAAAACTGAAACTGGGTTCCGGGACTTACGAAGTAGAAATGTTGAAAACACAGTTTGGAGTAACGTCTCCAAAATTCTACTTTCACATTGTAATCAACAGCAGCACGGCTAAGAGGTTACATTTTGCTTTCATGTATGGCATAAAGGAGGAGTAAATGTCACTAAAATAGAAGAACATGGAATTTGAAGACTGATAGATAGAAGATTTTACGATTACTTGTCATATTCAAGTTAAAAAAATATAAGATTAGGCTACAAACCACGCTGAGATTTTAGTTAGATACAATCTCAGCTGTTTTCATATCTCTACAAGCTACTTTACAACCTTTCTGTTTCATTTTAGAACCTCACTAATATTTAACAGCTGTATAGAGAACACTATAAAGAATAAATTATCTAATTCCAGTTTTGCTCTATATAATACTGAAATTTGTTTTAAGTGTTCTCCACTTTTTGTTATTCTTATTTTAAATGAAACATTACAAACTTACAAAATCAGCAGGAGCTATTTATTATAGTTTAGTAGGTTGCATTGAAAGAAGGGATTAATACTAAGGAATCAAGCTGATAAATAGTGTTCAATGATTTACTAACCATTGTGCAAACTACCAGAAGCAGAAAGTCTTGCGATTCTTCACGAGAGACAGTTCCTGATAAGAAGCAGGGACTTGCCTTAACCACCAGCTAAAACAAACCCCGCGGTTGCGCAAGAACAAAAGATTGCTGGCGGTGACGAGGGGGAGTCGCAGATGGGAGGAGTTTATGAAAATGACCCCTTGAGACTAATTTTAATACAAAGCAGGGATAGGTCATGCATACGTATAGGCATATTGCAAAACTTTATGTATATGTAACATTGGTTGTGTAAATTTGAAGTGAGTTGCTGCATCAGGAATGCACGATTTTGGTGGGACTACCCCCCGTGCTGCCCAGCACTGAATAAACATACTGACTTTACAATCTTATAGATTGTGGAGTCCATTTTCCGCACGTCAGCATCACCAAAGGCTGTATGAACCATGAATATTACAAAAAGAGAGACTGCCTTTCACATATTATATGTTATTTTTAAACATTACTATCTGATAAGAAGATGTCTTGGTGATGCCATTCTACAGAAAACTAAACACCGTGAACCATTTTCAGCCCGATGGAAGCAGTTATAACTTCCCTAAAGGCCTTACTGAGGTCAGATTGGGCTGCTTAAAGGAAAGAGATGTTAAATTGACGATTGGCATCATTTGCCAGTACGAGCCGTACACAACACTGGATTTATGGAGGGAATGCAGAGCAGAAAGGGCTGAGAAGGTATTGCTCACCCTGTTGTCATCTCCCAGCCCTCTGTGGTGGGACTGTTAAGCTGTACGTTCACCCTGCACCAGAGTCGGGAACAGTGTATCTTTCCCCCGTGAAGATCTGTACTGCAGGCTTTTCTCCACCATGTCACTTGAACCTCTTATTTCCCATGTTGGCAATCTCCATTGTGCCATTTGCTTACAGACAAGGCCAAGCAGAGTCTCACTGTTCAGCAGCAGCCCTATTAGTGCTTGAACAATTCATTACAATATTTTATTTGTATGTCAAACTCTGCTGTAAGAAGCTTTTACAATTAATACGAGTAGCTATATCAAGTAGTTGAAAATGTCTACTTTATAAGGAGCTGATATCTAGATAACTTCACAGACAGTGAAAAATACCTTTCCTACAAGCTTTCACACTGATTGATGAATTAATAGTGGGTTCTTAATCTCAGGTAACAGTTATTCAGGCCCTGATCCCAGTGTGGTAATCTAAGGTGGTAGTTTTAACAGCTTGCATGGCTCAAGATTCTTTTTGTTGACATTTTACTTCATTTAAAGAAAAAGGCAGAGATACTGGTTACTTAGGCCCAGGCCCTTAGTCAGCAGTTCAAGTAACGGAAGAGACCATCTGCCCTTACAAGTTTTGCTGCATTTGTATTCTAAGCTAAAAAAATCCCTCCTCCTTTCCTATGAGGACAGGCTGAGAGAGTTGGAGCTGTTCAGCCTGGAGAAGAGAAGGCTCCAGGGAGACCTTATAGCAGCCTTCCAGTGCCTCAAGGGGGCCTACAAGAAAGATGGGGAGAGACTGTTCAGTAGGGCCTGTTGTGACAGGACGAGGGGTAATGGTTTCAAAATAGAGGGAGGTAGATTTAGATTAGATGTTAGGAAAAAATTTTTTACACTGCGAGTTGTAGAACACTGGAACAGGTTGCCCAGAGAGGTAGTGGATGCCCCACCCCTGGAAACGTTCAAGGCCAGGTTGGAGGGAGCTCTGAGCAACCTGATCTGGTTGGAGATGTCCCTGCTCCTTGCAGGGGGGTTGGACTAGATGACCTTTGAAGGTCCCTTACAACCCTAACCATTCTATGATTCTATTATTCTATAATTCTCTAAAAAGGAAGGGTTCTGCACTTAAACGTATGTAACCAGCGTATCTTAGCTTGCTCCTGAGTAAGGAAAGGTTGTGGCAGACTTACCATGCAACACATTCGGATATGAAACACACAATGGGGCCCCTGGGTAAAATATTCTACACAAATCTTTTGTTATTGAGCAAAACACATAGATAAACATTGGCTTTCCTTGCAGAGAACTGAAGGAAAAAGTTGGGCCTGAAAAGAACATGGGATAGGAGACTGGGAAACAAAACCTGTTGACTTCAGCCACTCTGCATTTGACTGTCTCCTAAGAAAACACATCTGTAAAGGCAAGTCCTCAATGGTAGTAACTCGTATTACCTACCTGGCAACACAAGAAAGATTTCCTTTCTAAATCAAGGAACAAAACATGTGAGGTTCATGCTATCATGACCTGGTTTACTCCATTGGTTTCAGAGAGAGAGGTATCGTTTTGGAAATGTTGCAGTCAGCTACTTATAAAAAACACAGTCTGGTATTTGAAAATTCAGTGAACCTGAATTATCCCTCACTGCCTAGAGATGTCCACTTGGAAAAGGTCAGGTCCCTAATAGTAAAAGGGATGGACTATGTTTGTTATATATAACTGTCGCTATCCAAGAAAACAGCCTGACAAAAGTTACAAGTGTGTCCATGCAACTCACGTACCCAAGACCATTTAAGTAAGCATTTCCATATTTATGACATCCAATGAGGATAAAAAGAAAGTAGATAAAATATTAGAAAAAAATACTAATTGGTTCTTCTATTTTGTCCTTTTTATAAATGGTTTATTACTTATTTTGGTCATCAGTATTTGCAGTTCTCAGCTGGGAGTCATCTGCTGAAATCTACAAGTCAATTCTCACTTTCAACTGCTAGCTACTGACAGTCTTTTAGATCTAATTTCCATGGAAACAAGCTGAATGGTAAAAATAAAGAGAGTTTTAAAAGTTTTTAAAATTTCCTTATACTATCTCCACTGAGATGATCTCCAAAGAAATGAGATCAGAAAGGTCTAAGCAAGGAAACAATAGAGAGGGACCCGCATTTGGCATGCACAGCTGCTGGCTGCCATCTGCAAATGCAGATTTAAACATCTAGCTGCTGTAGTGACATTCAGGCAAAACCAGTTATACTAGATAACAGAATTGCAGGAAAAAAAAAAATCCTCCTCTCTTAAATCAATAAGGTTAGAAAATGAACATTTTAAAACACAGTTGGCAGTTAAAACATTGAAACATCAAGATTAAGGAATATTAAGAACTATAGAATTACTGTAAATTAATGTTCCCTCTAACTCATTTTTCTTCACTTCCACCTTTTTTCCAAGGTCTACAACTCTGTATGTGAAAATAGATACTCAGATCTCCAAAGCCCAATAAGACAAGTGATAACACTGAACTTAGAAATGTACCTATTAAAAAACAAAACAAAACAAACAAACAAAAAAACCACCACAAAAAACCCAGACAAAACTCCACAGCTATTCATATATTTCCCAAAAAGTACAAGCTTGAAAAATAAAACAGCAATTAAACTATTTATGGTCTTACATTTAAATCAAGTTGACTTAAAGTTGCTTAGGGAATGCATATAAATATATAGCATGCATTAGATTAGTTTTGTAGAACTGTAACTACAATTGCAACACCGGTTCAGAGGATAATGTGAGACCTGTTTTCTACACAGGCAGCAGCATACAGGCACAGACTATGACAGCCGATGGCAAATCCCTCATAAAATCTGTAGATGTAAATGTAATTAAAAGGGAAGAACAAAATCAGAACTTTAAAAAATGAATAACTAGGGAAATGTGAACAAGGGAATACAGAAAGAAAGTGGCAGATTACTTAGCCTGTTATGTTTTCCAAATACAAGCATCAATAGTTCTCGGGCTGTGGAATGGCTGTTCTATGGTTGAAGCAGCCAGGATCATTCAGAAAGCTGTTAATGCACTCAAAACTGAAAATCTAAACCAGTGAGTAGCTTTTCTGCTATTGTCGTGAAACACTGAATACTGAACAATCATGAGGACGAGCTGCTCAAGATGACTCAACTTTCCTTTGCTGGAAACTGTTTGTATGAGTGTTTTCTTCAGGCAAGCAAGACTGGGATCTGGTGAGATTTGGAGGACGAGCCCTGGAATCCCCGTGACAGCAACCTCAGATATATGAAACAATTGAGTCTCACTTATGGATCATCCAGTGTAGGACTTCGGAATAAGACAACAAAATCAGACAGCCCTGCTCTAGCTTTGTAGACCACATCGTGGCTGTTCCAGAAGAAAAGGGAGTCACAGGTCCTGAACATGGACCTTTATGCATATACTAGAAAAGAGCAAGATGCCAAGAAACATATTTACATTTCAAGACATTTAGTCTGATGTAGGGCTCAAACTACTGAGGCAGTCAATCTATTTGACTGACCAGAATCTACACTGCACTATCATAATGCACCAATGAAATAGTTACCCATGGAATAATGTTTCTGCTGTCGGGATATGGCAGACAAAGTATGAAACAGGAGCCAGAAATAGTAATACACCTTTTCTTCCATTCTAGGCCATTAGAAGGCAAAGCACATTCAAAAGAGGGATACATAGAAAAATTGAAAGAAAAACAAAAAAAAGAATTCACACATATATGCATACACATGAAGGCTGTTTATAATGAACTGATGTATAATGGAATCCAAACACTAACATATAAAATGCCATTCTCTTCAGTACTCTGTTCCCTGAATTTATTACGGACTCTAAGACTCAATGACTTGCATCAAGGATCTGCAAAGATAGTGTGCCAGGCTGTAATTTTCTTTTTAAATGAGACACATTAGTAAAACCTCAGCAGGTGGTGAGAGATGCCACAATCCAGATGCTGATCACCTTTCCAGGGGCATCTTATACCTATGTAATGCAACACTCCTGATGTATTCAGAATCAAATGGAAGGTGAGAGCAGAAAGTCTACCTCTTTTCCAGATAATGGAGCCCTTAGCACTCAACTCTGCTGCGTACCCTTCAAAATCTGCCTGTGTGCCATCTCTGGGATGCGTGCCATAGCTTGCTGACCCCTGTTCTACATAAGAAATAATAATAGAATCATACAATCACAAAATAGCTTGGGTTGGAAGGGACCTTCAAAGGTCATCTAGTCCAAATCCCCCCGCAAGAAGCGGGGACATCTTCAACTCTATCAGGTTGCTCAGAGCCCCATCCAACCTGGCCTTGAATGTTTCCAGGGATGGGGCATCCACCACCTCTCTGGGCAACCTGTCCCAGTGTTTCACCACCCTCATTGTCAAAAATTTCTTCCTAATATCTAATTTAAATATATTTCCCTCTAATTTCTTCCTGATGTCCAGTCTGAATCTACCTCCTTCTCGTTTAAAGCCATTACCCCTTGTCCTATCACAACAGGCCCTACTGAAGAGTTTGCCCCCTTCTTTCCTGCAGGCTCCCTTTAGGCACTGCAAGGCCGCTATAAGGTCTCCGTGGAGCCTTCTCTTCTCCAGGCTGAACAGCCCCAACTCTCTCAGCCAGTAATAATAAAATAAATATATAAACTCATGGTTTACAGGTATCTGCTACTAGAACAAAGGTGGATTGGGGCGATCATAAGAGTTGTGTGTTACAATTAGCAGAGACAGTGCCAGCAGCAGCAGAATCCCTCTGCTAAGATAAAACACTAAATAATGCTGATGCTGGCAGGCTGACGAGAACAAGAGGCTAGCAATTCTCACTTGGCTGAATGAGACTTACGGGATTAACTAAGAATACATACAGAATGAGATAGCTCTAAATAGTTATAGTTACTTGATGAAATACATGGGTTTGTGGTGGAATAACCGATGAGAATATGTAAGAAACAAGTTTTGTCACACATTAGTAAATAAGAGATATCATGACTTAAAATGTATAAGTGTAAATTCTTATACTTCCTGTTGTGGTTTTGTTTAGTGAGGGGGGGCCTAAGGTGGAAGCTTCTGTAGGAAACTGCTAGAAGTCGCTCCCCTTTGTTCAGTGGACTCCGCCGGGCCTAGGGCGGAGCCGCTGCTGGCCAAGGCCGAGCCGATTGGTAGCAGAATGTCCCGTGATAACGCCTCTGCGATAACGTATTTAAGAAGGAGAAAACAGAAAAAAAAAAAAGGAGAAGACAAGATGTGAAGAAGCTGAGCGGGGGCAGAGGCACAGAGGGGGAGGCACAGAGGGGGAGGCACAGGCCTCACGGGCCTTGCACCCCTCACCCTCTGGCCTCTCGCCAGGCGGCCGACTAGGCCCGACTCAGCCCGGCCCGGCTGCAAGAAGTGGAGAGGAGATGAGATGGATGATGTGAAAAGATCCTGAGAGGCGTCTGCCAGCCTGTTGTGAAGAACGAACTTTTCTTTTGATTGAAACAGCTGCAAACACCAAGGTCAGTTCAGAAGGAGAGGGAGGAGTAATGCGGCTCCTGGCCAAGATTCCGCTGCAGCCTGTGGTGATGACCATGGTGGAGCAGGTTGTCCCCCTGCAGCCCATGGAGGTCCACGGAGGAGCAGAGATCCCCCTGCAGCCCATGGAGGTCCACGGAGGAGCAGAGATCCCCCCGCAGCCCGGGGAGGACCCCACACTGGGCAGGCGGGTGCCTGAAGGCGGCTGTGGCCCGTGGAGGCCCCGCTGGGGCAGCCGTTCTGGAGGGGCTGCACCCTGTGGAAGAGATGACCCACGCCGGAGCAGTTCCACGAAGGACTGTGGCCTGTGGGTGGGACCCCACGCTGGAGCAGGGGAGGAATGTGAGGAGTTCTTCCCCCGACTGTGAAGCAGCGGCGTACAACATCGCGTAATGAACTGACCGCAACCCCCATTCCCTCTTCCCCCGCCCTGTGCCGCTCGGGGCGGGAAGGTAGTAGAGATAATGTTAAGCTCGGGAAGAGGGAGGGGTGGGGAGGAGGTTTTTTTTTTTTTATCTTGTTCTCTGTCTCATTATCCTGCTAGTTTTAGTAATAAATGAATAGTTTTCCCAAGTCGAGTCTGTTTTTGCCCGTGACGGTAACTTTAAGGATCTCTCCCTGTCCTTGTCTCAAACCTCGAGCCGTTTTTCTTCTGTTATCTCCCCCTGTTCTCTCGGAGGGTGGGGGGAGTGAGAGAGAGACTGCGTAGTCTGGTCCCGATCCGGGCTGAACTACGACACTGAGTCTCAGTCTCTAGCATTTGATAAGCCTTCAAGACCCTGAAAAAAACATATTTTCTCCAGATCAAGAGGTTACTATCATTCATCTGTAGTCTTCCTATTGGTTTAACGGGGATAAGACTCAATTGTAAATGCATGTGACCCCCAGAAGCAGCAAAGGAAAACAGTGTGACAGTTAGAAATCAGTTAGAAATCCGTTAGACAGTTCACCCGGTAGGCACGAAACAAATGTACAAGCCTAGACCCAACTGCTCCGCAGCACACGTTCCCTGAATGATACGCTCTAATGCAGCAGAGGATCTATGCTGGCTACAGAGGCACAGACTTTGCCCTTCAAAGTGTGACTAAACGCACTCACTAGATATACAGTTTTGAGAAATAACGTGTTCTTTAGGATAAAGTATGGACGATTACAGAACTGGAACTGACTGGACACCCAGTCCAGTCTGGGCCCCATGATTTCTATTTTCAAGGTCAATCTGCCTCCCTTTTTGGTTACCAAGGTGAGAGCCCCCCTGCAGCACCCACTAAGGAACGCAGAGGCACAGCCAGCCTGGTTGCTTTGCCCTTTCCGTGGAAGTCAGAGGAAGGATCTTGCCCCCTGTCTGCTTTCACCTGCAGCCATACGGCTCGATTTCCCACTTGCTCGATTTCCCACTTACGAGTCTCGCTGGAAGGATGCTCCAGGCCCTCACTCCAGGAAGACTAGAAATCTATTTCGAAATCACAGTGTAAGCATTCACAATTTATCTATTTTCTTGACGTTAAATTAAACACGCATGATGTTTCCAGTCCTCATGTATTTGTGATTCTCCGTTGTATTTCCCTCCAAATACTTTTACAGCATTCCCTCCCAAATATTTCCCTGCTAACCGAAATGACAAAATACAGTGCATTGCCTTTGTCAGTCACCTTATCAGCATACGATACCAGTTTAATCTACCATTGGCGACCTAATCCTGATTGTATACTATTCATTTTCCTCTTCTCATGTATCACTATTTTTTTTCCTTTCCAAATTTGTTAGGGATTTGCAAGCTACTTCACAGTCAAAGAAGGCTGTACCAGTTAAGTGGCTAAATACTGTACTTTTCTAAAATGATTGAATTTAACTGACATTAAGTGCCTGTTGTTAAATAAGCAGCCTGAATGGCAATCTCGTTATCAGAGTTAAAAACCTTTTACATTTCGCTCCTGCAAAAAGAGAAAGAGCGACAGGAATGACTGGGCTGCTTGAGAACCTGCCCTAGGAGCCTGATTTTGCAAGGTGATGAGTCATTAATCCCAACTGAATTTAACGAGAGTTCAAGTTCTCAGCAGGTTTTGGGTTACAGCCCCTGAGCTCAGAACTGAACGCTTTGGTGAGGTGCTTTCAGTGAATGTCCGCTGTGCAGCCATCGAGAACAGGAAGACTGAAGAGTTTACAGAAGAGTAGGTAAAAGGACAGGAAAACTGGAGAAAAATAATTTGAACATAAATCTTTAAACACCTAAAAATCCAGACTAGCAGCCAATGCATATGCTGAATAAATGAGCCATTTTTCTTATTCAGATAACCACAGCAGCATGCATTTGGGTGCCTGTTTGAAGAGATTAGAGCGGTGATAATAATAATAATATTAGAGTCGGTAAACAACTAGCGTACGTATATTAGTACTCCCCATCGTATTACTTAACCCTTTGGAACAGCAATTAGTCTTCAGTTTAATTGACCAAATAAAGTCGGTAGAAAATTTAAAATGTCTTTTCCAAATGACAAAACTGAGGGATTTTATTGATCATAAAGGTTCTTAATGCAAAGTGAGGACTGCTGAGGTAGCAGAACTGTCGACAATAGGTTACAGCGCACAGCGATAAACTTCCCATCTCCTCTCGAGCCTTCAGCGTGCTGTTCACTATGCAGTCTTTATCTTCCCGTGCTGACACATGTAATCTAACATCCTCACTTTGCCACAGTAGGAGCAATTGCTTGACAATTTGATTACGGTTTCCTGTCAGCTCATACACAGAATATTCTTTGAGCTTTCAAGAATTGCAAAATATTTTGATTTTACAATGATAATAATCTTCTGGGGAAAACATCATTTAAAATATTGATTTCTGATGGTAAGCCTACTCCAGATCTGCATGCGGAAAGTGCTCTGAACATCTAGGAGCTGATATGAGAGGAGAGGCAGAAATGACAGTAACGTGCAAATACCAGGGGGAGAGGGTGGGTGAATGGAAGCACGCGCTATCTGACAGCTGCTCTGCGCCCTGTGTGGAACAGGTGGATGGTCCCAGTCTGGGCTGTGGGAGACAGGCACCCTCCCCACAAAACTCCAGACAACAAGCTGAGCATAAAGGCCAAATCTTGAAAGGACGTGAGGGCACCTTTATCCCCAAAAACGGCTCTGGCAAGCCCCGGATGAGGTTCATGGGCACAGGTGGAAGACATGGCGGGTTGCTACCTTTTTGGTTGCATCGTTGAGGCAATGAGCAGTCCACAGCTATTGCTGTCAGTCTAGCTCATTTCGGTTGTTTTTCAGGACAATATGTTATGTAGCTCATCACAGGTGGGTTGCAGCCAAAGAGCTATTGCCATGTCAGAGGCTGGGGCCCAAACTGAACTGGCGCCACCTTTGCCCTGCGCTGGTATTAAATTGCTCCCCCCATGGTTTGTTCCGTTTTACATTAGATGTCAAACCCCCCAGTGGGTCAAGGTGATACCTAACACCATGCAGCACCATGGTCAAACGCTCTGGCTCTGGCCATGTCCTAGAAGCTTGGTGTTCACTCTGATCTCTCGATACGAGCCAGAGATACCAGCAAAACAGCCAGAGCGGCTGCAACACGCCTGGTAAATTAAGCCCATGTAGTTTTGTAGTGATAGCACAAGGGGTGATGGCTTTAAACTGGAAAAGGGTAGGTTTAGATTAAACATAAGGAAGAAATTCTTCACTGTGAGGGCGGTGAGGCACTGGGGCAAGTTGCCCAGAGAAGCTGTGGATGCCCCATCCCTGGAAACATTCCAGGCCAGGTTGGACGGGGCTCTGAGCAACCTGGTCTGGTGCAAGGTGTCCCTGCTCAGGGCAGGGGGGTTGCAACGAGATGATCTTTAAGGTCCCTTCCAACTCAAACCGTTCTGTGATTCATTCTATGTTTGTTGCCTTGAAACAAAATTTCAAGAACCATTTTTTGTAACAGAGGAACACAAGTTTCTATGACATATTTCACTGAATGTCAAGTGATAGAGAGGTCTACATCCTGAGGAACAGACTGTGTGACCAGTTTCTTTCACCATATAATCTGGACTTCTATCTCCAATTAAAGTAAATGGAAGACAGACATCTAAATAGTTTTACCTATGTGGCTGTTGAGCGTTTGTGAAAACATTATCCTAAAAGCCAAATTGCCTTGTCACAACAAAGTCAAAGTAGGCCTTTTACTTGCTTAAAAAGTAAAGGTTTGTGGGTTGGGTTTTTCTGGTTGTTTAAATTGCTATTTTCATCAAGACACCAAAATACATTTTCTTTTCATTCTTCTCGTTGTCATTGTCCCTGAGGGATGACAGTTACATGAAAGAGAACAAGGGAATAACTACAAAAGGGAGTGATGCAAGACAGGGCACTCTTAGACATCTAGAATCAGACCGAAAAGTGAAGACATTAACATGGAAGAGACATCACGGAAAATAATCCTATTGCTGAAACTGCATGACTAACCATAATTTATATGCACCCAGGAACATATGTGCACCCCTAGAACACAATCAATCACTTCACCTGGAATTCAGCCACTCAGCATTACAATATTCATACATACAAGCTGTTAGCTACCATTAATCAAAAAGCTTTTAACTAATTACTTAAACTTTTAAACAACAATTTGATAAATTTGCACTAAATTCTCAAATTACCATCATATCTTGTTTTTATCAATAGGTATTCAGCTAATATCTTGCATTCTGCCGAATGCTGCAGACAATCTAGATGAGTCATGAGAGGAAAATATGTCAAATTAGACAGCCAGTACCGTGAAAACCTTTGCAAGTCTGAAGAGCTGTGACATGCTCTGAGGTGGAGAAGTCTCAGCAGAGATTAAAAGCCACATGGACCTCAGCAGACTTAGAGTTTTGCTCCCTTACATGTAAGGGATGACAAGAAGTCTCCAGATACAAAATATCCAAAAGAAAGTCACTGCTATATACCACAATTTACTGAAGTCAGTTAATTGTTGAACAGGACAAAGGGCTTAGGAAGCAGCCTCCTTTATATTACACTGGATAGCTCTGTCTTCCAGCAAACACAGAAAAGGAGAAAAAGCATCACAGAATGGTTTGGGTGGGAAGGGACCTTTAAAGCCCATCCACTCCAACCCCCCTGCAAGGAGCAGGGACATCTCCAACCAGATCAGGTTGCTCAGAGCCCCGGCCAACCTGACCTGGAATGTTTCCAGGGATGGAGCATCCACCACCTCTCTGGGCAACCTGGGACACTGCTCCACCACCCTCAGCGTAAAACATTTTTTCATTATGTCCAGTCTGAATCTACCTCCCTCTATTTTAAAACCATCACCCCTCGTCCTGTCACACCAGGCCCTGCTGAAGAGTCTCTCCCCATCTTTCCTGCAGCCCCCTTCAGGCACTGGGATGCCGCTCTAAGGTCTCCCCGGAGCCTCCTCTTCTCCAGGCTGAACAGCCCCAACTCTCTCAGCCTGTCCTCATAGGAAAGGTGCTCCAGCCCTCTGATCATCTCCGTGGCCTCCTCTGGACCCTTTCCAACTGGTCCATGTCCTTCTGATGTTGGGGGCTCCAGAACTGACACAGTACTCCAGGTGGGGTCTCACCAGAGCAGAGTAGAGGGGCAGAATCACCTCTGTTGACCTGCTGGCCATGCTCCTCTTGATGCAGCCCAGGATGCCGTTGGCCTTCTGGGCCGCAAGGGCGCATTGCCGGCTCAGGTTGAGCTTCTCGTCTACCAGCACTCCCAAATCCTTCTCCTCAGGGCTGCTCTTGATCCAATCTCCACCCAGCCTGTATTTGCACCTGGGATTGCCCCAGCCTTTCCCTCAACCTTCTTAGATGAGACTGTCTAACCTACCGCACTATAGTTTGTAGAGGAATTATTTAGTTGTTACCAGCTGATTCCGCTGTGGTGCCGTAGCTAGCCTTGCCAAGAGTGTTAAAACACCATTACTACTTCAAGAGAGGTTTTTTTGGTAAGAAAAAAGAAACAGGACAGCCTGCATGAGAAAGGAGTATGAACCTCTACAGCTGAGTAATTTGACAAATGGAGTTTCAGATTAGATTAAATTGCAATTATTGCATTTTTTAAAACATAAAATGTATACATTTTATAAGTAGTGCTGACATACAAATGAAAAATGGAAAGCAAAATGTAGCTCAGCTTTTTGAATTCATATGAAACTTTCCATCTTTAAAGTGATCCAAAATTTAAACGGAAGCGCTGTTCTAGATGATGTCGAAATGGCCGAAGGGGCTTCTTTTCTGTTTGTTCCAGATTAACTTTTTGGTGACCAATACAGCATTTCTCACCAAACTGCTCTTTTCAGAAGAGACCCAACGTCTGAAGCTGCACTGCCCAGCAGCGTAGATGCGAGGTTGTGATAAAACACTGCGAGAGTATTTTTCTTCCACCATTTTCTTTCCAGGACTATGCAGACACCCTTCCCAGAAACTGCAGGGAAGCCACGAATTGAGTGGCATCAAAACCACATCGTTGGTGCTTTGCAGTCAGATCTAATAAACGTTGAGAACACAGAGAGATTACCAAAAAGAAATGCCTCTCATCTCTCTGGTTGACTCCCTGAAGCATATAATTTGTTTTAAAAATGAAGAAAATATATTTTTATAATTGCAGCAGGTGTGGAATATAGATGCCTCTATTTATGCTAATAATTAAAAATAAATGTCAGACCTACCACATCCCTGACCATTTAAGTCACTTTAATGATACATGAAATATAAAAGAAGACTTCACTAAAGGTCTCTAAAGAGAAAAGGGCAACACCACTAAATAAAGAAGGATTGTCGTGCTGGGGCAAACTTGAAAGGAGACGGCATTCATACAAAATGCAATTTGCTTTGACAGTAATTTTCTGTATTCCCCTGCTATTATTGAAGATATATGTGTTTGAATAAGAGCTTTTTTTTCTTCAAGAAGTCAGCTGTTCATTCTCTTTGGTCTGCAGTTAAGTTATATAGTCCTGTGTTAATGGCTTCACCATTTATTACATAAGAAAAATTATTATGATGTCATCAATTTGTCATTTAGAGCCCTGCTTCGGGGTCAAGTAGCAGAAGGGTGTCTTGAGAAACTGAACTGCAGTGTGCCTTGAGAAAAATCGTTGCTTTCAGAATTCTGGGGGAAGTTTATTTTGTTTACATAGTGAAAAAAAAAAATATGTGAGGAAAGGCACACGCAGTTCCTTAGAGGTATATATGCTTTTATGTGGATGCTATAGAGACTTATTTCAATGTCCATTTTCAGTCTTGTGGCATTAATGTTCTTGAATACACTGCTTACCCTTAAATCAGGACCAGCGCTCTCTTTCCTACCTCTTTATTCAGAGTGGTCACGCGTGATTACGAATGTCCTCACAGAGTTTTAATTTCAAAAAAGTTTGAGGAAACATTTGACCCTCAGCATTCACTATACATTAGGGTGTTTTTCCTTCCAAAAAGCTCTGTGCCTTTGTGGTGGGCATTATCCAGCTTATTGTCACGTCAACAGCACGGGCGAGTACGGTTCTGCCTAAAACACCTCAGTGCGAGCAGGCAGAGGGGACGATGTGGCCTTCTCCCAACTGCTGTGCAAGGACAGACCCTGGGGGGACAGGCAGGTGACCTGCAGCAGGACAGGAATATCCACTTTCATTGAGTCCTACAGACAGATGAGTGCTGGCAAGGTCCCACTCAGAGCTTCTCAAGCTCAGGAGAACCACATTCCTCCCAAGGAGCAATTCTGGCCCCAAAGTTCTTTGAGACTCATGGAAATCAAATATAATTTGACAAAGACTGATTTTAAAAAAAAGGGAAACTAACAATATGGAAAGGTCAATATGGAAAGGTCAAACAGAATATGAAACAGACCAGGCTGAAGAATCATCCCAACACATTCACTGCTCCAGAAGGGGTGCTTACAGTTAGGTGTCTGAGTCCCTTTAAGATGGAAAAGTTACTTAAGGCAATTGACACACTACAGCTATTAGCATAGCCCTGTAAAAATAATGCATTGATCTTCAAGGTCGGAATATTTCACTTTCCTTCCCAGTTGTAATACTCAAAATACTTAACTGATCGTCACTATATGCAGATTGCCTTTTGCCTTACAGACGTTATCCAATTATGTATAAACACCTCTGGTACAAACAGCTCAACAGCATTATTCCTCCTTTTTAGAGCATCATAAAATACACCTAACAAGCCTTCTTGTTAGAACATAGGTGTCCAGAGTTCTTATCCTGGCCTCTAATGATGAGGCCCTGCGGCTTCCTTTACAGGCGAGAAGGGCGACAAGACCGTGCTTTGCTTGGAGATTAACTGCGGCGTTTCCTGTAGTTGTCCTTTAAAAATTCTTAAACTGTCTGAAACTGTAAACTGCGGTTCAGTCCCTTCTCAGTCAGCTCTTTGCACGGAGAAGCCAATGGTCATCTTCCAGTCATGATTACACTGAATGCTTCCCATGTGCAGGGTTAACTGACATTGTGGAGAGAAGAACTTGCAGCTCTAATTGAATTCTTGTTTGTCATCATTGAAGTTCTTGAACTGATTTCAAATATGCAGCCCCAAAAGGGAAAAAAAGTTGACCCCAATAACTCCATTATCTTTGGATTCTATACATCCCCAAATGAGCAGATTAGATTTCACCTTAAACGCTTACACAAAATAAAAGACCAAACATACTCAATGAAAAGGAACGAGTTCAGTTACACAGAGTTTAGATGTGGATGATGGATGCACAATTGTTTCAGAATTCTTATTCTACCCCCAAAAATGAATATGGTGCAGGCAGATAATCAACAAATCCACTTCCAGAGACTGTTTCTGAATGATCATGGATGATTATAAATATTAGCGCTAGTTCCTGTACTTTGAGCTTCAGGGACCTCAAATCACTCCAAAAGGAGAGCTCTAAGGACAAAAATGAACCTGATCAGGTACCACTGTGAACCCTTCCCAGCAAAACCAGGCGCGGTTGGGCACTGCGGGAAGACAGACCTCAGTGTCCACTCAGGCTCTAATGCGAAACCCTTGGATATATTCCCTGGAAGTCAGTGTAGCCTAAAAGGAAGCAATGATCATATTTTCCATCTCCGATTTACAGAGGGGTGATACACTATGTAGAGCAGAAGGCAGTGTGAATCAGTGTGCTCCTGCCTTACTCTGCCCTCAAAGGAAAGGCAGAAGCATCTCTCTTTCCAAGGTCGGATAGGTCACCACCTCCGTACCCACCCACTACGACCAGCCCGCGCTCGCAGCTCCCAGCTCCACGGCCTTCTGCCGGCAGCGGGCTCCGGCCTTCACTGGCGCTAGTGCTCTGCACTCATTTCCACGCACCCCCTCTTCAGACTCTAAACCCTCATAGTGGAGCCTTCTGGATTAAGTTTGTCTTTGTTATTTTTCCCTTCACTGCTCTCGTTTATAAACCACGTAGCTGTAGAACTTTTGGGGAGAACGCTTTTAGCAACTGCATCGCCTCAGGGTGCGCGTATGTAAAAATCAGGAGAAGGAACACGCCTATCTTTATTTTAATGTTGTGATATTTCTCTGCATAGCTTTTATAAATTACTTCCCTCTATTGGCAACCATTTATGTCCAAAAAAAAAAAAAAAAAAAAATCTCTCAAACCATAGCAATGTTGACTTTTTTGCTTCACCAGTGTGCTCTCACGCGTATGTTCTTACGAAGTAAAATTAGTGGCAGCACGTTTCCACAAGCTGCAGCCATGAAGCTGTCATATCAGGAAAGCTGGTTTGTCTCACTAAAAAAAATTACAGGGAACACAAGCCACAGAAGGCTTTTGCTGAGAAACCATCTGCTTTAGCTAGCAGACCATTTCCTGCTCACTATCTTATGCTGCTGCAGGGGTAAGGATGACAAAGAATTTCTCCCCTTGTCATGCAGCCTCCTCGCACGAGAGCCTGAGCTCCAGAAAGCGTAGCTACGACTCTTGTAACATCCACGATTTACAAAGCTGTCTTAAAGACAGAAAAGCATCAGAGAACTGGTGGAGAAGCCTTCCCCTCGGCACAGAGAGGAGCGAGTCGCTACGGAGGGGCAGGGACCAAGCTTCCTCGCCTGACGGTAGAGCCACCCTCACATTCAGGAGTGCGGAATTTCCCACAGCCTCTCTGGCCTGGCAGCACCCAGCTTCGGGGGACTGCCTACGTGCACGCAGTTGGGCCGAGCCAAAGTGAAAATACAAGGCAGATGAGCAAGCAAGGGCAGCAGTTGCTATTTAATAGTCACAACCTTACCCAGGACTGCTCATCTGCACTTCCCACTCCCTCCCTCCCTCTGACCATCTCCCTACCATCCCTGAGATCAGCGGCAGTAACTGGTCTCCTGTAACAAATCCCCTCAGGGCCTTGCGCTGTCCCCCACGAGCCTCCTTCAGTGGCCAGCATTTCATGTATGCTTTGTTTCTCTACAAACTGGCTTTTTTTTCCCCCCTCTCTTAAATTCCAAACCAAATTCATGCCTTCTACCCAGTAGCCTATGTGAAACGAGTTGGTGACCACTTCCCACTTTTGCAGCAACGAATCCATTATCCCAGCTGGCACCTGTGCTCATCCCACCAGACCAAGCGTTTTGTCTGGAGTCCAGCAAGGGCCAGCCCCCGGGGGCTGCTCTGTGAGGTGGCTGTGGCAACGAGGAAGAGCTCAACAAACCACCCTTGTGTTCTGAACACAGCATCTGCATCTACCGTATAGACTTCAGTTTACCTGGAGATACCAGGAGATGGGTGGAGGAAGGAATACTTGATCATCTGTTGACTGTATCTTGTCTGCAGAGACCCCCAGTGTAAAGCCAGTAACACCAGCAACCTTACACGCTTACCAGAACAGCTAATAGAATCATAGAATCACAGAATGGTTTGGGTTGGAAGGGACCTTTAAAGCCTACCCAGCCCAACCCCCCTGCCAGGAGCAGGGACATCTCCAACCAGATCAGGTTGCTCAGAGCCCCGGCCAACCTGGCCTGGAATGTTTCCAGGGGTGGGACATCCACCACCTCTCTGGGCAACCTGGGACAGTGCTCCACCACCCTCGGTGTAAAATATTTTTTCCTAATATCTGATCTGAATCTACCTCCCTCTATTTTAAAACCATGACCCCTTGTCCTGTCACACCAGGCCCTGCTGAAGAGTCTCTCCCCATCTTTCCTGTAGCCCCTTTAGGCACTGGAAGGCCGCTCTAAGGTCTCCAGGCTGAACAGCCCCAGCTCTCTCAGCCTGGCCTCACAGCAGAGGTGCTCCAGCCCTCTGATCATCTCCGTGGCCTCCTCTGGACCCTCTCCAACTGGTCCACATCCTTCTGATGGGGGCTCAATGTTGCCCACTGGAGCTGCTCTCAGTTTACCCGTGACAAGGCAGCCAGGCCAGAGCTGTATTTAAAATAAGGATGTGCTGTGAGGTTACCGGCATCTCCCTGCTAACGACAGGTTCCTGATGCAGAAAGAGCTAAGCCAAGCACGCTTGTCCCCCCATGCCACGCTGCCGCTTCTGTTGGCAGCGATACCCGCTCTCCCACTGCCAGATCCCCCCCTTCCCACCCGGGGAACGCAGAGAGGACTTTCACACTGCGTTTCCATTAAATGCAAAAGCTCAGGAGTAACTCCAACTGTCAGGATTTATTCTGAATCACCTTTGCCTGTAATAAATAGAAGCCCAGTTCTCTCACGGTTAAACAAACTGAAATGCATGCACTGAAAAAAACAAAGCTGCTGAGCCATTCAATGGCGCATAATTATGTGCCTAAGTGTTCAGATTTTAATGGTGAAAGGTATGAGTGTTAGTAATTAATATTAGATGTTGCCAGTAAAGATTAAGCTTAGTTATCAGAACACTGGTTGACCTCCTGAAACTCCAGATCATTGCAAATGAGAGCCTTTTTTCATTACACAGTGAGTGTCCACGTACAGCATCCTATTTCTGATGAATACAGCTGGCAGAAGGGGTATTTCTTCAGTAATTTCCCCACAGGTTTGAGAAGCCTGGAGTGGGGAAGAAAGAATTTAAACAACTAGCTGCTGACAAGTTGGTTTATACCATAATTACTGCCATAAATTATTTTTACCTGAATATTCTGCTCTGCATTCCAGTTGTGGAAGGGTGAGGTTGTTTTTTTTTTCGCACCGAACATTTGAACTACTTAGCATCTAATTTACATACCAAGCAGTGTAATTCCTAGTCTAGTTTCCAATAGGACTTCTGGAGAATTAGGGAAAAATACTTAATATTGTTCCCCAAGTGACAATTTGTGGCTGCTGAGCGTAGAACCCACAGCACCAGATCACATGCTGTTCAGCAGGGCCTGGTGTGACAGGACAAGGGGCAATGGTTTTAAAATAGAGGGAGGTAGATTCAGATTAGATATTAGGAAAAAATGTTTTACGCTGAGGGTGGTGGAACACTGGCCCAGGTTGCCCAGAGAGGTGGTGGATGCCCCATCCCTGGAAACATTCCAGGCCAGGTTGGATGAGGCTCTGAGCAACCTGATCTGGTTGGAGATGTCCCTGCTCCTGGCAGGGGGTTGGACTGGATGGGCTTTAACACTTCCTTCCCACCCAAACCAGTCTGTGATTCTATGATTCTGTGCTCTCTAGGCAAAGAAGAAAAGGTGTCCTCTGCCAAAAACCGCTTCTAAGGCTGGAAGTAGCCACCATGTTGTTCTCTTGCTTACTGAAATCGTTGGCTTCTGTTTCCAGCAGAAAGCAGTAGATGCATTTTACGTAATGTAAAATGGCAAAGGAGAGCATCCCAGCCTACAAAACGCCGTAGTTCTGCTGTTTCTGCATGGGGACAGGCAAAGCAAGAGCTGTCTCTGCTTCCCCAGCTGTCCTCACGTCTCACCGTTCCTTTCAGAGCAAGCCCACCCAGACCCTCCTGCCACCTCTTTCACATGGCACTGCCACCAGGTTTCCTTCAGGTAAAGTTTACGGTGATACGCAAAGCACTTACAAAGCTATGAAAAGTAATTAATATCCACTGACCATTCCAAATTGACAGCTGGGCTTGTACAACCCGGCTGCTCAAGCCTCCCCCCACCTCATTCTGCTGCAGCATTAGATCATCCTGAAGTGGGGGAAAAAAATGGGATTCATGTCAGGAAAGCACAATAAAAGTGATTTTTCTTTTACATATCAGAAGAACATTTTAAAGTGAAAGAGGAAAAAACAGCAAATACAGTTGAGTGTTTAATGCAAAATTACTAATCGAACAAAAGCCAAGCAAAGAACATACGTTCTGGAAATACTGCATTTTTTATTAATTAGCTGAAAAGAAAGAAGGCTCCTGGTAGCTTGCTCTAAAACTCACTATTGCCTAGGAATGAGGATTTCTAAATAAGAATCATACAATCGCAGAACAGTTTGGGTGGGAAGGGCCCGTTAAAGCCCACCCAGTCCAACCCTGCTGCCAGGAGCAGGGACATCTCCAACCGGATCAGGTTGCTCAGAGCCTGGGAAAGATAAACTGCTTTATAATTAGCATAACTCATAATCCATTATGTATGTGAACTAACGGAGATATAAATATCACTGTTTCTACAAATACTGCCTGTAAAAGCCCATCCATTGTGCATTATAGAAGGGAATCACGCTGGGCTGTGCGCCACACAAAATAGTCCCCAGGGCTGAAATAGCTCTGGAGGTTCAGAAAATTCGGAGTTTTACCTGGGAATGCACTAGCTCTGCCTCACGCAGTAGCTCTGAACGACTGTTTCTGGCCAGCATTCCCAACTACTTGCCTCAGAAATACAGTGCCAAAATAAAACTGTATCTGTGGATATCTGAACCAGGCCACGGTTTGCTAGCTGACAGGCAGCCGTTCAGCACGCCACGCCGCGCAGCGGTCATCGCCTGGCTCCAGCTCATGGGCTGGGCAAGAAGATTTGGCTGTTCCCTCCTCAGCTGTAATCGCCCCAGAGCATTTACTGGGGAGGCAGGCAATGAGGCAACACTCACCAGGATACGCAATGGGCTAAGAGAGCTCTTCGTACTTCCGAGTTCCTAGTGAAAGGAAGCATTAAACCAAACAAAAAGCCATCCAACTATAGGCTTTCCAGAAATTCCTGTGACTCCTACCATAAAGCCACAGATACGAGCTAGGTTTGTTATTTTGTCCTATTCCTGGTTTAGGAAGAGGTTTACTACAGCTTCTCAGATCACTTCCTACCCAATATTGCTGCTAAAATCAACTAAAAAAAGAAAAAAACCTTCCTGTCCTATTCCTTCCCAATTAAAATCCATGTTTGGGAGTCCACTGGTCCTCGAACACAGCTGCTCTTTTTGCAATTTGTTTTGTAGAATCTCAGATTTGAAAGAAAGTACAGCAGAAGTTTATTTCATTTCTGTAACACACAGATATTGACCTCCTATCATTCAAGACTCTCTCGGAGAGGGACCCCAGGTTGGCCCTGCTTGGAGCTGGCAGTCGGAAGAGCAAGGCAGTGTCGGCAGCATGACTCACGGAACCCATGCTAAACACACCGTGTGCCCCGCAGTGACTGTAGGAACAGTCAGCTGGCAACAGTGCGGTGCTACTGAGTCAGTTCTAGGTGTCAGCCAGCAGAAAAAACACACGCAACATTGCGTGCCCTGGCAAATTGGGATTCAATAATTGGATATCTACCTGTACACGAAGGTACCTAGACAATCGATCACCTGATTCTCCTGTAAGATTCTGAGTACTGCAGTTGCCATCTACTAGGAGTTTTACTTACAGGTTTGTTTCCTTCTTCACTTTTCCTTTTATCAGCAGGAAAGCCTTTTCCAGCTCAGGAGCGTAAGCAGGAATTGTTGACAGAGACACGGCTGCTGATGGCAGCCCGGACACCCGCCTTGGTCCTTACCCAGCTCGCTCCTAGCAGGCAGGCACGGCAGAAGCTCCGCACAACCTGGAGCACAAGCAGGCAGCAGGTTTCCCTTCACAGAGGGTTCCCACTCGTGTGCGGAGACGGGTGCCAAGTTGCCAGTGCCCGTGTTGCTCCCCCAGCTACTCAACAGGAGCAAGAACCCTACAACTCGGCCGACGAGCTGTATTCACCCTGCAGCAGACGCAAGTCAGCCCTGTTCTTTCAGTATCAGCATTGCTGCACCAGTTTGTACCAGTCAGAGCTGGGCAGTGCCTTCACTACCACAAAAATACTTTAGATAAGTTATTTATTAAAAACTTTGCTGTCTGTATTGTTTTAAATAGCACACACTTCTCCCTGATCAATGCCTCTATAGCGTATTCACCTAAAACACAAAAGAAAGCAAATACTAGCTGAAGACCAAACTCTTCATCAGTTAAGGCAGGGGGCAAGTTTGACATTAGCTTTTAGAATTAATGCCAGTTTCGAAGCGCCACTTAACAAGATACAGCTTTCCTCCAAATGTATCGTCGACTCCTTCCTTCCATAATTCTTACGTCCGTAAGGGTATAAGCTTGGACACTTCCAAGTTCAGGCCTAGAAACAATCTGTCCCGTCATTTCTCGTTTGACCTTTGTGGGCATAGCTACATAAATGATATAATAGGAGTCTTTATTTTAAAAGCTTTTTCTCATTAGCGTCTGCTCTCAGTTCTATAAATCAGAGCTGTACATGTGATTGTGCCCTGCCATACCACTCCCAGTACAGAAGCAGACAAATGAAGCTGTTACCCACCAATACTATTTGACATTTTTAACCCATATATTTTGAGAACTTTTTAATTACACATTTACCATGATTTCTGATTAAACTAAAATTGTTTCCAACGGCACGCAATAAATCACACCACAGAATTATTCACATTGTTCCTAAAAGTAGTGAAATGATTTGTTTGCCACATTTGTGACTGAAGTCCCTCTTCCATTAAGAAGACAGTAAATTAAAAGAAATTACTTCTAGATACTCGGATGACTCCAGATCTTTCTACGGCTTGCTCTGCCCTATTCTCACTTACCCTCTGAGGGAGGATTTCTACCTCTTCTCTAGGTAAGAGGTGACGGAACACACTCGTGTGCGCGGCACTGCCTGCCAGTGAAGGTGGCTATATTTGCTGCTCTGTCCCGGAGCCCCTGCGTGGCTGGAAGGATTGCAGTTTGCGGTCAACCTTCACCCTCATGAAAGCATTACAGCAAAAATTCAGGAGTGATCCTGCTAAAGAGTACAGATTCTCCACAGCCAAATACTTTAATGAGAAATAAAATAACCAGTAACTTATTTTCTTCATCTGTCCAGGCCTTGTTTCTGTAAGAGGTGGCTTTTAGACTTTTCTCACCATCTCAAGTCATACAGCTCTACTTTCCCCCTCATTTCCAACAAACACGTCAATGACGCCATGGACAACTTCTAGAAATACCTAGACATGAAGAAAAACTGCTTGGCTTCTGAGTATTTTATGTAAAATCCAGAATTGATGACCACAATATTAAGAAATCCTTTCATACTGATCTAAGAGAAGTCTCATTTGATCCTTTACTCACCTGGAATATGCAAACACCCGTATTAAATAGAGTTACATCACTTGTGCTCTCATGGGTCTGTATCCTTATATTTCATTGCAATGAAACATACGGCCATTGCCAGCTGAAGAATAGGAACTAGCAATTCACGGGGAAAAAAGTCAACTTTTCTTTAGTGCTCCTTATATATGCCACAACTCTTTCTCCCTCCTGAGAGGGCGTTGTGTCCCGCATCTCAGAACTCCAGAATATAATCCCACTCAACCGTTGTGCAATTTTCAAGACACAATCTAGAGTTCTTGCTAGGAAGAGGTTTGATTTACCGACTTACAGGAGATTACAAGATGAGCAATACAGACTAATAAAGGATAAAAAGCTGTGCCTGCCCAGAATTAATTTATGCCTTAAAAGCCTTCTTCATACAGAATATTTGGGATTTTACTACCCCCGTGACAGGCTAGTTAGGGTAACGCTAACTTTGGGAGAGGAGAAGGCTGGGAAACAGTTGCTGTAATTCTTTTTGGAGTTACACAGGAAGAGACATCCCCAGTACAGAGAATATTGGAGAGACAATTACCAGCTGCCCGGTGCGCAATGGGAGCAGCCACACCAAGGCCAAGCAACAGCACACTGACCTGGAGTGGGAGAGTTTGCGGTGTTTGTTAACATTTCACCAACGACTGAGAGAGGAAGAGCTGTCTTCCCATTCCGCAGCCCTTCCGCCAGCTCCCACAGCTAGGCTCCCTTCCACGCCTGGGTTTGCAGGTGAGTTTCTGGGGAAGAAAAGGAGCCATCAACAATTCCAATTTGCCTCCTCAAGGAAAACCAGAGTAAATTCCCTGGTTTGTTTACTCTATTCTTGAGAGAAGGTCATGTTTATCACCGCTCTCCCCTGGCAAGTTGTCATTAGAACATACAAAGCCATCAGCCAAAAAAGAAAGCAGTGGCGTGTGCCCGCCCCAAATCTTCGCCACACCTAGGTAACTGCATTGAAGGATAAAACCCCAGAATTGTGTTTTCAAATGGATCATGCAAACCAGGCCCTTTGAAATCCTAGAAAACAGATTTTTCAAACTCTCCTGCTCTCTCAACTGTTGGTTTCACGCCTTTCTAGGGGAATCACACCACAAAGGAATTTTAATTAGACGCTTCTCCTTTACTGACAACCTATCTCCAGCTGAATGGCAGGAAACAATCAATGCCGTGATGAATAAACTGCCAATCAAAGCATATCCCTGCCTTTGGTTACCCTGAGCTTCCCCAGCCAGAAGAGCACAGTGAGAGAGCCCTCGCGTCGTTAACCCTGTCTGCGCCGCGGCCTCAGGGATGGGGTGGTTCATCCGCTTCCCATCTTCCCCATTCAAATCCATTCTCACAACAGCAATCTTGTGTTTCAGCCGCTCACTCTGCCACTTCAGGCACCCCGACAAAAGCCATTTTTCAGATTATTCTTTGTCTGCGGAGCCATTTCTAGCATGGTAAGTGCTAATCATACCGACCCATTTTGCAATATAAAATATTCAATTAAGCTGCACACAACATTAATGGTGATTACTAGAGATCAAACCAAAGGGCGACCAGAGTGACTCACCTATGCTCCAGCCTGCTGACCCCTTCATTCCTTGCCAGGGAACGTGAAGGAACAGATTAATCAAACACAACAGCCACATCTTTATGATTTTTTTGTTAGCAATCAGACCTCCACAGTCAGAAAAGCACTGACAAGCAGATGTGTGATTTTTCTCAGCACCCATGGCCCTCAAAATCTTGTTTGTAATCAAACCACAGTAAATAGCTGCAGGTCTACCAGCCACCACGGCTCAAAGGGAGGACAGGAGCAGGGCGCGACGATTGCGCCCAGGATGTATCCCTCACGCTGGAAAAGCCAACCTTCTGAGTGAGCCGCACTGATGTAGGGTTGCTGGACTCAGAGCGGGATAGAAAGGCAGACGTGTAAGCAAAACATCAGAGAGCTACTTCAAGAGCACCAATGCCTGGCCTACATTTTCATGTGAAAAGTCACTAAGTGTAAGACATTCTTAATATAAGACCTTTGACTGAAATACCTCTACCGTTTACAATAAGATTTATAACTTGAAATTTTTCTTTCCCCCCGCCTCGCAAGCCTCATTAAGGGGGAAATGGGGGAGAATAAACATACTGATGAGAAGAACCTTATGTTAATGGATTGACAGACACAGTTTTGTGGATGACTACACAACTGAACTTATTCATTTTTAATCATAATGTATTATATTAACCTGTGGTCGAGAAGGCCAAAGTCAGCAGTGCATTTAAGGAAGTCTTTAAATCAAAGCAGACAAACAGCCACACTACTTGCTCCTACCATCAGATCATTAAGAGATGCTTACAGTTAAGCACGGGCTTAAACGTATCGTTGGATTGTGGCCTTAACACTGGCAGGGCAGAAAATCCAGAATATTTAACTCGTCTTACAAATATGTTCCATCATTGCAGGATTCTGAACCGTTTGAAAAAAGAACAGTCCTGTGGGGTGAGGGTCGTGGGTTTAAATTTAGGAATTTCGCTCGCAGTGAGTGACATTTGAGTAGGATGCTCAGACAGTGTGGTTTACAGGAATGCATCCCAGCCTGAACAGCTGCCGTTGTGTCCCAGCACATTAGGTAGAACAACGGTTTTGACCCAGTTCTGGCACGGCTGTTGTTTAAAGCTCAACCTGCAGCTGACTGGCTCTCCTGGGTTTACCTCTTTCTCTTTCCCTTTCCATTTATCTTTTTTTTGGTCTTTTTTAAACAGGATTTTCTCTTCGAGTCATGCAGCAAGAGGGGAAAAGCAGGAGAGAGGATAGGTTGGGCCCAGTTTTCCTAAGGATCAACTACTTATGCTGCTAGAAACCTAGCACGCAGGCTGGAAACCAGTGGGTACACAAATAAGTGAGCCCGTGCGCAATCCTACTGCTGAGCCGCCGAAGGATTGCCTCAAAAGCCGTATTACACGGGGGCCCAAACAACAGGTGGGTTTGTGGAGCTGCAGGATTACCCACTTAATCTTCTTAAAGAATGAAACAGGACAGCCATAGAGGGCTCTTACAAAGGAAGATCACTAAGTTCATCAGCTGAGATGTGATTATAAGAGAGCTAATCAGTTTAGCCACAAAGTAGATGATGCTATTTGTTCTTCGGAAAGCTCTTCAGCTTCCTCAGAGATTCCCTTCTCTCCCCTTTCCCTGTCCTTGTCCCCCTTCTGTTTACTTCCTTTTGTCCGCACACACAGATTAAATATTTCAGTTTAACCAAAGCAAAACAAGTACATGTTAAAAATATTTCCTACATACCAGTGGCATTCTAATGCAGTATGGTAAGAGCCTTAAAAACCTAGGGGAGGATCACTCCAAAAATTATCATTTCTATTTGTACTTGTGGGGTTTGGATAGAAATCACAAGTTGGTGTCAGGTACCCGTCAGTGCGCAGCCAGCTCTCTGTGACCCCTCCAGCTGCCGGCCTCACAGCTCCAGCCAGGAGTTACGACAGCCCACACGCCCAGGAACCCACAGCCCCACTAATATTCTAAATATTTTGTTTTTCTGAGGCCTGCTCTTAAAATCTCTTACTTCACACCTGCCTGGAGGTTCCCTGGCATCACTTAGGAGATGGTGTGATGGGCCCCCACCTGCAGATCTGTACGGATCAGGTTAGGCGACGCCGCTGCCAGACCCCGGCCTGGCTTTGGCATCTCGGGGGCGAAGGCGCCTTTGCCACCGGTGATTGTTTCCCTGTCAGAGTACTTACACGCCTCAAACCCCTGCTCTGGGGGAAATCCTAATAGTTCCTTTTTGCCATATTGTTTCTGTTCTTGTCGCACTTCCACTCGCTGAATCAATATCATGAAGATCTGTAAAAGAGCTGTAAAAATCATGGGATATATTGATAAGTTCGTATGAGTCAAAGAAATAAAATTTTACGGAGTCTAACAGGAAACACAAATTGATGTAACTTGCATAATAAAATTTTAGCTTCAATTTATCTTTAGTTGATTTTTAGCCATCTCTGAGTTCAGTTTAAGTTTAAAGTTGCGAGAGGCTTCTCTGTTTGCTACTTTACAAACGTCATCTCAACTCTAAAATAGTTAATAATGTTTAACTATTAGGACCAATTTAAACAAATCTACAGACCTGCTCAGCCGCTTTCCCAGGATCTGTGTGCTTCTGTCCCAGTTCCCTGCACAAGGGTGGCCAGCCTGGGCTACCTCCACGTCTAGCAGAGGCACAGAAGGGCAGACGTAGCTGGTCTCCTGCTTCCAGCAGCACGAAGGAGCACTGCGTCGGTGTCGGTGTGCTCTGTGTGCAAGCAGATTTTCATAGAACAGTTTGGGTTGAAGGGGCCATTAAAGCCCACCCAGTCCAACCCCCCTGCAAGGAGCAGGGACATCTCCAACCGGATCAGGTTGCTCAGAGCCCCTGACTCTCAGATTTTGCATGTGTATTTATACATTTTCTTTGATCTTAGCTCAAGAAAGAACTTGCACGTGTTCCGCAGCCCACCTCCTCCCAGGGAAGCATGTAAACACATGCGTTGTCTTTCAGTGCTCTCCTACGGATATTTCCTTGAGTCAGGACTCGAACCGAGGTCCACAGCACGTGGTTTTCAATCATGTATTTCTTATACATGCATTTCTTTGTGACTGCGATGATGTAACTCGGCATCAGCTCCTGTGAACAGGCTGTTTTCTTTGTCATCTCTGAGGAGCGGCATTAGCCTGAGAAAACTGGGGTCACTGGGAAATGCAAAGGAATTCTGAAGATGAGAATATTGTTTATGTAGCTACGTAGAGTATCCTACTTGCTGGATATTATTTCTGTGATTAAATTAAAACCATAAATAACTTTGTCATGCATTCCTATGGTCTCTTCAGGCAGGGCTTTATGATCAACTCTGATGATATTTCACTTGCATAGAAAAAAAAAAGAGTAAACTTGCCTAACTAGGCAGCCAGACTTGCGCCAAAACACAATTCTTTTCAGCGAGCTGTTAAATAAAAAGACATGAGAGAAACTGAATCTGTAATCTTTATTGAAAAACAAAACCGGTACTTGTCTAAAAATGTTGAGTGTTACAGGAATTGTATGAAGAGAACCAAAATCTGCATCCCAAGCGGCTTCTCTTTAACACAGACTGCCTGTCAAGCTGGGGGACGCTGCAGATACGCACGCAGCCGGTGCATATGCTGGCTTTCTAAATAAAACCTGCCAGCCTCCTAGTCAAGGGTCTGGCTTCCATGTCTGTCTTCTTAGGCTCTCCATTGTAAAGTAAAAAACCCAGTTTTTTACTGGCTGTTGCCAAGAGCAGAGACAACACTACAGATTTTTTATGGCTTCCACTGTCCGTGGCCTGGAGGTACGTGGGGATGCGCCCCTCTCCGCCGCTCCCCTCCATGTCACATCTGGGCTATTTCAGCCCCCGCTGCTGAGCTCAGCCTGTGTTTCTGGGGCGGCCCCTACTAGAAATTACCGATTACAGGTGAAATGGCGGTCTCTTTGAAACCAAGGACAAAAATCTCAATGATTTTTCAAGATTTCTGCCACTTCAGCTAGGTCATTTTGTGTTTCTGAGTCAAATTCTTGAACAATTCATTGAAAAGTCTCTCCTCTCCTTCTGTAGAGGCTCATAAAGGAAGTTCTTGATTAGGCAAAGCAATCAGCTACTGCTAAAGTGGTAGGTTCATTTATTTCAAAGCCCATTTGAGTTCCTACTTTTCCCAGACTGCTGCACATACTAGCTGATACCGTCTCAATATTTCTCTGAGCTCCTCCACCTAACTCCATCACCAGATTCAGTTTCAGCACCACGTTTGCCTCTCTGCCCTGCGTGTACCTAACACAGGGGGTCCTCTCTGTGCCCGGAGCTGTACAGCAATCGTTGGGCTTGGAGCTAATAATTCTGACAGTGAACGTGTCCATGGGCCACTTTGGGCTCACGTATGTGAGATCCATGAGCGTGGTGCCAACGGAGGACCATACACGGCTGACGTGCTCTTGGTTCCGAGCGTTAGAGTGACAGTCGAGCAGGCTCTCCACAGAGGGCTCTGGATCCCAGACGGAAGCCATGACCCGGACCTTGATCGACAGGAACCCAGGCAAGGTGATGTGTTGATGCTAATCTGCATCACTCAGCCGGTAAGTGGCTTGCAGCGGTTAGAGGGTTTTCACAGTATTTATCCTCAGGCCTTGATGTAATGAATTGCAATACTGACAGTTAATAAGCTTATGTACGTGGATCGTGATTCCTGGACCTTTCTAATAAAAGGGGGCTCAGTCTTCAATCCGATCAGCGGCAAACAGAAATAGGTGTGCTTTAAACACAACAGTGCAGCATCAGGATAAGCCTGCCGGATCATTCCCTTCACAGAGGCGCTGTGGAAATGAGGCCTAAATTCATACCCTGAGAAGCCAAACAGTTAAATTACCGTATTATCTTCTTAAATGAAATACTTTGTTAAAGGAATAAAACAGGATAGAATCAATTTTTATTGCTCTATCATGCCTCTAAACCGATTGCAGCCGCAATAAAATTAGGGATCCCATTTAATTTAAAGCAAGGGAAGAAATTTTATTTACTTTGCTCAGTCACACCCCCACACAAGCGCGTGCACGCACAGCGCAATCAGCTGCCGCACTTGTTAGCTCGCTGATTAAATACTTTGTCACTTAACTCTGAACTAATTAAAGAGAATTGAAGCTGCCCGTGCGTCAGCCAACGCGGCATTCACTTTAAGTGAAATTCCTGTGCTTCACTCATTCCTCGTCTGGAGAGCTGGGGGAGGGAGCTCCTTCTTGCTTCTTCCAGCCAGCAGTTCCACCAACGCCATCCTCGCTCAGCTGCTGAGATTTCCATGGTCAATAGCTTCTGATAGCAATAAAAAGCAATAAAACTCCTCTGAATCGGCAGCCCTGTTAGCTTTGTGACCCACAGGTGCTCAGCAGGTGCAGGGTGGCAGTGCAGTGAAAGACGGATAACGGTCCGATGCCACGGCTTTAGCCGGTATCCGATACACGCCAGTGACGTGTACACAGACCCTGCTCATCCAGCCTCGGAAAACGTCTGTTTGTCAAAACAATCGTTAAGTGTTAGGACCGTTTCAAAGTCCCAGCCCCTGGATGTCCACTGATTTGTGAAAATCATAGCTGCTTTTAAAAAGCTTTTGTTGTTGTTGTTTTATTTTTATTTTAAGTCACAAACTCTAAAGCCTCAAAGTCTAGAGACTAATAAAAAAGTTTTCCAAGCCTTTACATTTGAAAAGCTGTGATTTCTAAGCCATCACCAGGGTTCTTGGGGCTTTAACTCACCAATTTCAAATTTTGTCACCGAAGCGGAATTACAGCCCAGGGAAAACATAAAGCCCAGGAAAAGCTTTCTCATGCCAAAGTTAACTACCTTAAACGTATGGATTTGTCCTCTGCCCTCCAAATGAGGTGCAGTGTAGTGGCAAATGAAGGCTGGGTTGGTTAGCTGCGTGTCTGTGTTTGTAGTTTGCGGAGCTGGCAAGTTAATCTAGACTGACGCCTCGACTACGCACGCCGCACCATCACGTTTTTTGGCATGCAACCAACCAGATGGTGCACGAACATCACAATACATTCTCAGGTTCCCAGAAGGAGTTAACCATTTTTTTCAGAATGGCAGCTCACGATCTATCGTAACTAAGGTTGCGTCACCCTTTTCCCTATAAGCTATGATCTTCAAGGGTTTATGATGTAACCATAAAAATTCACTCAAGCTAGAAAAATAGCCTGAAACCAAAAGCTCAGTTTTTGTTGAGAAATGTCAAGCAAGCCATCCCATCATTATAAAGCTTTCATTTTTAAATTTTTCCCCATGCATTCATATAAATTGGGGGAGAAGGAAAGGGAGAGCTCCTAAAAATAAATATGTTCCTTGAAGCAGGTAAATACTTTGTACTTTTACGCCAACTTTTAAAGAGGTTTACTACATGCCAAACAGTTTTTTGTTACTCTTGTGCAGGTTATAAGCCAACAAAAGCTGGTAAGCTTAAAATAAAGAACAATATTCTTTCTTGGCCACAGCTTTTTTTTAATGTCTGAATTGGAGGGACTTTAGAGTCCAGAAATTAGGGTTTTAAAATATCCATATAAAGTGTTACACCCCAAAGTTTGTTTTCTCCATGTCATCTGCCGGTTTCAAATACTTTAGTCTCAGCCCCTAGGATATTTAAAAGCAGTGGTGAAAAAAAAAATAGAGAGAGCTCATTGGTATCAGCCTTAGCCAGTGCTGCCAGGCTGTAAAAGCACCATCTTGCTCCCGCTACAAGACGGGTTGACTCCACTTGCGTTTCACCTCCCTTCCAGAGGCGAAAGCAGAAGCAGAATAAGGTCTGGACAAGGAAAGGATGAGTCTTTCCTTGAGCTTTTAAATCTATGGTCACACTGGCAAAATTTTGTTTGGGATTTTATTTTGGATGGGCTCAGGTATGTGCATACGAACACACGCACACATGCCTTTTGTTACTGTGCGTTGTTTTAAATACATCAAACCTGCCCTGCTGAGCATCCCTTGTTGGCTGTCTCTGTATTTCCTTCCACTCTGTCATCCCTGCGGCTCACACCGCTATTCGCACATTTTTGGGGCCCCGCACAAGGTAAGATGGATAGGGCCATATCCACCTCAAACCTTGCTCTCCGTAATTCCGCAAGCTAAGTTGTGCGTTATGTCTTTTTTGAAGTGCTGCAGGTTAGACAGCAGATGAGACGAAAGAGAAAACAAAACCACCCAGCATTTCAGAGCTGCCTCCCCTATCACTGCACTCTCTGCTGTCTCTCCGGTTTCCATCTCCCTTGTGTTCCTTGTCATTTTTCTTATGTTTGTCTTTTTTTCTTTTTTTTTCTGTTTGAGTCTGTAAAATGAGGCTTCTCTGCAAAATTCCTCACACATCCATATGAATAATTCCCCGCGCACAGTATATAAATGTGGCTTTGGTAGAAAGACACACAACGGCATGACCGTGCTGGCAATGGACCAGTCCTTGGCAAGCAGAGAGCAAACAAAGTCCCCGAACCTGCCCCGGACAGCCAGCACGGCACGGGCAGCTGGGCGGCCAAGGGAAATCACTGCGGGCCAGGCAAATTGCCACAAATTCTCTCAACTGCAGAACAAAGTTACCTGCAGTGGGAGGCCTGGGAGACATCAGTGGTTCTGCTGAGACACGGACTCTCTCCGTGGCCCTACTAGGAGCACAAGTGGCATACAAGCCTTAGGAGTATGGAGGCCAGAAAGGACTGGCCCATAAAGGGACAAAACTGAGGAAAACCAGTCATCACGGTCTTACGCCCTTGGCCTCCTGCTGTCCAAAGTCCCCAGGAGGCCACAGAGGTGAACAAGAGCAGCAGAAGCAAGCCCAGCGACGGGCTGTGACCCGGACCGTCTGTTACATACCCCATGGCAGCCCTGGGGCTCGGCTCTGGTCCACAGGATGCCGCCGTCCACGCCAACTTTCACGCATCAGAACATCAGGGCCATCCTCAGCTATTCCTTCCTGGCGAGTTCTGGTTGGGCTGCACCAAAACAGAGGCAAAAAACGGGCTTAAGAGGACACGTTTAATATAAAAGAAAAGTTATAGGCACACGAGACTAGAAAAAAAGCTTGACATCTGTTGCAAAAGAGCACTAATTAGGTATTACTTTAAACAATGAATCATGGCCCGTTCCCATGTGAGCAGCTGGCAAATGTACTGTTACAATCAGGTTGGACCTGGGGGGTTAGGGGTGTTGGTTTCTTTTTTTAAATCAAGATATTTTGTTATAACCACAGTCCATTAAGACTTTTTTATTTGTTTATTAACTTTTGCTTGTTGCATGCATGAGCTACACCGAGTGTCTCATGTCCCCCTAAATAGTACTTCTGTAGAATATAAAACAATGGCATTAGGGATAAAAAAGTCCCCAAAATACATCAATAAATACAGCCTTTTGAAAGTGCAGGCTTGATTTGCACTCTTTGTGACCATTTAAGTGATGAATGACTTTTGTCCACAGCATCCTTGTTTATTCAGCTGGTTGATCGCCACATGATCAGGATTTTTTTTTTTGTTTGCCTCTTTCAGCATATGTTCCGTGCCTGGTAAACCGCATACCTGCAAGAAGCACCCTGTCTTGTTTAGATCGGAGAGATTCGTACATACTGTGCTCTTTTTCCGAACAGATTTGCCTGGAACGCATTCAGGCTGACATTAACAAGGTAAGGCAATATGCAAGAGAGCTGTGCTATACCACTTCGAATCATCGTTGAGATGAATTGTGTGCAAGTCTGGCTTGGTTTTTTCATTTAATGCAGGGCCCACGCTTATCTACAATGTCAGTGATGATCAGTGATTTTTCACTAACGAATTTCAAACAAAGTTTTCCCTTGGCCTTTCCCATGCCATAGAAAGTGAAATCTGTTGTCTTGGCATAGTGAGGGAAAAACTTGGTTCAGCAGTTCCTAAATTATAATATCATTAAGGGTACTGCAGTTCTTGGTGGTTCCTTGTATGTAGAGCTGTAGGACAGAATCAATTTAGGGTTAAATGCTTCCACAAAACTGATAAAAAATAGTTCACTTTATATGCTCAGTGCTTATCCAGCAAAATCAAGAGAAACTATTTGCACCATTGACAGTAGAATTTGTTCTTATCTATAACATTCCAGAAAAAAAGAAAATTAAAAATCAGAGTAAGATTGGCATTGATGACAAACCCTTTGGGGCAAAGGATGTCTTCTTGCACAGTAGCCAAGATGCATTGACCCTGAGACATGACTCCAGCTTTTGGGCACTGGCACCAAGAGGGGTAAAACAACGATACCCATGGCGCCCGTTACGTGACGTCCTGGGGTGTCTTCGCTAACGCCTTGCGTATAGACGCCGTGTTGCCTGAGCCCCTTAGAAGAGGTGAAACGCCAAGATACCTGTTTTCACCAGCCTGCCGTGCACGGCATTTAGTATTTTTAAGACCCCCCCACTTTGACAATTGCAATTTGTCACTGCGTAAAAGATGGGGAATGTCACTTATTTTAAAAAAATGCTTTCAAATGCAGTTAAGGTTGTGACAAGCCATGAAATGTGTAAAATTGCGAATAATGCAAAATGGCTTCTCAGTCAGAGAAATCAAAAGTTTCAAAGTGCATTAAACCTTTGTCTCCTTGCCGTGTAGCGCAGCAGTGTAGAGCTGGTGGCAGGCTGAACAGCTGGTGGTTTCCTCTGCCATCGGTAAAGAAAACACGTTTCTTTTTACTCCTTCTTCCCATGGAAAATTATCTTCAGGTTTATTATAATGCAGTGCAAGTATCAAGTTTATTCTTAGCAGCATTTCTCTTCAGTCGTGTTGTGAAAGTAATTGCAACAAAGGGAATATGAAAAGTATTACTAGTAAGAATAAACGTCTCACTTTTACGCAGATCGTTTCGTCCAGAAGGGTTCCCAGTCACTCTTGCACACCACCGGCAACATCTTGTTCTCTGACAGCGCTCAGGCCCGGCGTTCGGCCCCGGCTGTGCGTGCAGGGCCCAGGCAGAAGGACCCTGGCAGCTCAGCGCAGGTGAAGAAGTCATCGTGATGAAAGTCACAGCCACCCTATGAATCTGCGATCTGATATTCACTGTAACTTCACCACTGCAAAATGCTTTACCTCTCATCGCACCCATCTCCCAATGGTTTCTGGAAAAATATCTCAAGGCCTTGGTATTTCTGCTGAAATCTTGGGTGTTCTTGCGGAACCATGGCCAAGACGCTTTCAGCTTCTGCACACCTCTCATGTGCATGTGGCTGTTAAATCCATGAAAAGGACGCCGGAGAAGGCTGACAGACAGACCGACGATTGGCTCAGAGGAGGCAAGCTGTCTGAGGACAATTTGTACTCAAAGGCCATGGATCCTTCTCCCGATTTAAGAGTGAAATACATCTGGGTCAGTTGTTCTTCCAATAGCAGAGGGAAATTCAAGCACGCTGGTGTGGCAATAGGACTCCCTCCTTTGGGCTTTATCGCTTCTGTTTTATGCAACTATTGTCCACTAAAAATACCTGCTTATCTCTGTGCTTGGCCGTGATAACCACATACCCTAATAAAATGCGGTATTATGAGACAATTTCACTTACATCCACAAAGTGTTACACCACGCTGCAGTTCTTGCTGCAGTCACCAATGAAGCAGTGTAATTACCTGCTTAGAATCTCCAAGGAGGAAAAATATAAATTAGTAAAGCATTATGTAATGATAATATTCCATCTTCCAAACAATGGTACCTTCTGCAGGCTACAGCGTGGTTTAGTAGCAAGTTCTCATCAACGGTATTTTGATGTTGAGTGGAAGAGTCCGGTCGTGAACTTCCAAAAGCAGGACTTCAGGTTTCAAAGCACTCCGCCCTGTAGCGCAGGGTGCACCCTTCAGTCTAGGAACGAAGTTGGACGGCATATAGAAGGGCCGAGAATGGAGAGGTAAAAGTGCCCATGGATGCAGGAGAACGGAAAGGGCTGTCAGATCAAACACGGAACAAATGTTCCAAACTGGCCAAAAGGATTCCCCTGGAGCAGAACAGAAAGGACAGAGAGAAAACAGACTTTTGAGGAGACAAAAAAAGAAATAAGCTAGAAGAGCAAAAATGTAAACAAACAAGTCCTAAACTAATGAAGAGAAGTGAAGAACGAGGCAACTGCGTGTGCATGTCTGCATGTGGACGCTCAACCGCCCACGCAACCGAAGTCATCCTGGGGGAAAAGTAAGCCTCTGCACCGACAAAAACACGCATCTTCCTCCCGTCTGGCTTTTATCATTTATTCAGTTTTCTGGCTAGGAATAAATGATTTGGCCACAGTAAATTGTCAAGAGAAATAACATCTGTTATGGAAGGCAAATTGGCAAGGACCACATTAAAGAGGGACTGGAATAATGGTTGTTTTCCTCAAAATTTAGACTATTTCCATTTTTTTTTTATAACTCCAGATACAATTAATGAATTCATATAAAATCAGGCCACACACTGTTTTTATTCCTGAGCTTGGACTTCAGCTATAAACAATTATATCTGAACATGCCTCCTGATGAGAATTAGGCCTAATTCTCCCCCAAACTGGAAAGACTCAGAGTTAGGGCTTTATTTGCCTGAATTTTATATTTGTTTTTCACCTTAACAAAATCTGTGGAGTTGTTTCAGATTTATCCTCATATTCTTACTAAGAAAATCCTCATACAAATTTTGGTCCCAGATAGCAGCGTGGTATCTTGTTCTAAATGTACCTGTCGCATTGCCCTAGTATTCATAGTCCTGTTTCTGTTCCTCAATTTTCACCAGCAGTATATCAGCCACAAATGTGATAAATACACATGCATATGCTGTATTTCTATTTATTGTACCACGGAAAAGTACTTTATGCTGTACTAAAAGCAAGTGTATATATAGTAGAAGGCATTAAAATGAAGGATCAGTCACTATATCTTGAAGAAAGGCTTCCTCTTTCAGCCTGTGTGGGCCTACAGCTGTTCTAATAACCACCACATCAGGGAAGTGATTCCAGTTACGTACGTTCCCGATAGCAACGCCTTTACGGGAACGGTGTACTGCAAACAACGCGGGCAGCAGCATAAATTCTCTTGTTTATGCGTTCCATTAATATATGGAAATGTTAAGTTTGTGTTTAATCCAGACGCCTTTAAGAGTTGAGACGACACAAGGAGGAACACGTCCACGTCCCTGCACAAGGCTCTAATTCCTGCTCGGCACTCTGGTGAGAGCAGCAGCCCTGGCAGGGAGGTTTTCCCCACCATGATTTCTTGGTTAATTGGTAGGAAGAAGTAAATTAGCAGGAAGAAGTCAATTAGTAGGAAGTCTGCAAGACAGGCCAGAGCCGGGCAAGTTGGAGCTGCCATCTCCACTTCAGGGGGCCTCCAGGACCGGTGCCCCAGCAGAGACAGGGGAGTGATTCGCCGCCCGGGGCCAAGGCCGCTTGGATGAACACCGTTGTGTCCTGCTCCTGCACCCCACCAAATCCCTGCCCGCCCCACAGCTCACACCACCGGTTGCAGTTTGCCGTTGCTAGATTGCATTTTCAGAATTGAAAGCTCCAGGTCTCATACACCCACACTTTCAAATGTATTTTAACACGGTCTAACAACACAACTTCAGTTTTTGTTCCAATTTCACATCTTTTTGGCTGAAAGAGTCTTCCTTTGGAAAATACAGCATTGTCGATACATTATTTCTCTGCAGGAATAACTCAATTTTGTGTAAAGGTCTTTATCTTCCAGCCAGGACAACTGAAGCATAATTGTTTTAAAGTAACATTTCAAAACAGTTCTTATTTTAAATAAAAATTTGAAACAATGACTTTTATTTTTGCTTGCTGGTTCGAAATGGGAAATTTGATTTGAACATGTGAAATGGCTTCTGACTGATGGCGCAGTCAGCACCTCCTGCTTTGGCATTTCTGACCTAAAACTTTTCAGAAGTTTTTTCCTTTGTGGAACTGTTGAAAATAACAACTTTCTTTCTAATTTGAACCTGAGGTAGTACCAAGTTGTAACTATTCTCCTAGGAAAGGACGATTCAGTTTCAGTCACAGGGTGGGAGCAGGAGGGAACGGTAAATTGCTGCTGCGAGTGAACAGAGGAATTGCTGGTGCTTTTCTGATTTTTTGCTTTTTACTGCGATATATACTCGTCTGCGTGTTTTACCTTAGCGGATTGCCTTTTTTAACGAGAATTATGTGGGCAGTTTATTCCAGTTTCAGACTAATGCAGGTCTTATACTCAGCGTTTAAAGGCCGAGTATTTTGCATTTTGCATCTAATTCCTCCAGGGAAATAAAGCAAGAGAGTCAGGAGTGCAACGCCCGCGAGGAGACGCTTGCCCAGCCTGGCTAAGTACTCCACCACGCTGAAGGGACGGAGTGCTGTGGCAGGCATTGACAGCAACGCGAGAGCTGGCAGACCACTCTCAGAGCGCGTTGCGGCTGGCTGCTTGACGAGGCGAGGGGAGACTGCGTAAACAGCTCTGGAAACGTGGGCCGCTGAGCCACCAGGAAAGGCAGCTTCTTCCCGGAAGGGGATCAGAAGCCATGAGGTGACCCTGGAGCCTGGCCACAGCGTTACTGCTTCATCAGGAGCACAGCTGGAGCCCCACGGAGCCGGGAAGGGGCTGGCACCCTGTGCCACTCCAGCCTTCTTCTCATCAAGCTGCAGAAAGACGTAGGAAGAGGGAAGGCGGTGCCGGTCAAACGGGGCCCTCCAAGGGCTTGTTCGTAGGTAGATCGCCTGCCCAGAGAGCAGGGACCCTGGCTGCCACCTCTGAGAACGGTAACAGCAGGAACAAAAGCCATGTCAAGATGTTCCAGCTCCCGCTACTCCCCTTCAATAAAAAAAGTCGGCGGGAGGAAGAGTCAGAGATCCCACACAACTTTTCTGGAGCAATCCCGGTGCCTGCGTGGGGCGGGGGTGGCTGTGCCGCCAGGCAGCCCAGCTTCAGGGGAAACGTAAAGCCGAGGTCCTGGGGAGAGCCGTTGCTGGAGAGCCTGTGGCATTTTCTGCACGTATGGGAGTGCCAAACATAACAGTATCTGGGAGAAATTTCAATTTGGATTTACAGTCAGATGTAGAATCATTTTTTCTTTCTCTGCCAGATTGTTCTGTGGTATTTCTGACCTACTGCAGCCCAGACCAGAAGCGGGAGAAATGATCCCTGCCTTGGGATGAAAAGCGTCTTTTCATTCTCTCTTTTTTTTTTTAAAAAAAAACCCAACCTTCACAAAGCAGCTAAAATTGAAATCTCGAAGCAGTGATACGATACCCATTCATTCTGTTTTGTATACCATTAAAGCAATAATGTCTGAAGTGCCGTCATGGTATACTTGATTATTTCTAACAGTACTGGTGTGGGGGTGACCATCAGCTCCGCTCTGGGATGAGCAAATCCCTCGTATTCTAAAAGGAGCCGCAGAGAGGTTATTCTCCAGCTGAAAATGTGTATCTATCTCCCTTGTTCAAGAATTTTTATCTTCCTTATTGTTTCTTTTCTGGTAGATTGGCCACTGTAACCCTTGGCATTCAGTGGATCACGTTTGTAAAGTAGCAAACAGAGAAGCCTCTCACAACTTTAAACTTAAACTGAACTCAGAGATGGCTAAAAATCAACTAAAGATAAATTGATGTGCGTGCTTAACTCCTCTGTGCAAAACAAAGCAGGTAAAAACATAGGAATTTTAAAATTATTTTCACCGAGCTTCTGCTTGTGAGCTGCAAAATACAGTTAGCTTGTTTTACTTACAATTTTCTGTGAGGATATACGGGCAGCTGTTAAATTGAACGAGGCATTTCAGATGTATTTTATGCATTGGACCAAATCTGAGCATCTAAAAAAAAACCCGACCCTTCACTTTGATACATACACACAAATGGAGTAATAATAGTAAAGGGAACCTGAAACTTAATTTAAATTTGTAAAGGTTTGTGAATTTCTCCTCTGAACACCTCTATGGAAGAAAAAATATTTGATGCAGGAACACTAAATTGCAAACCACACTATTCTCTGATGGGAAACGAGAGAGAGTGTGACTGCCCAAGTTGTGCTTCTTCTTGGCTTCTGTATCATTGATTCCTTTTGGCACTTTCTATCTAGAACACAATCAGGTTGTTCCATCTTCATCATCACGCTACCTGCCAAGCTTGGCACTGCCTGAATGGCGCTGCTTTGTTTGGAAAGAATTAAAAATTATGTATTAGAAAGGGTGAAAGTGTTTGATGCTCCGGTTTCAGAATGAGCAGCTGTTCTCACAGTCATCTATCAGAGCATCAAGAAGACATTATTGTTGCGTGTGCTTCATGAAAACTACAGGAGAGCCAGAACAACAAGCATAGATGATTATTTTTTTGGCTTTTGAAGTCTGTGCTCATGTTTAGATAAACTTTTCACTACCATGGCATCACCCATCTGATCCTTCTTGCAATCCTCAGATTATTATCACGACAGATGTTAGCATATGGGAGGTGGAGCAGTTGTAGCTCCTTCACTTCATAAAATCTTGCAGACACCCAAGCCAACAGGAGACTGTAGCCACAACTCTTCTAAAAACGCCTCAAAATGAGGTTACTTGCATTCCCAGCAGATGAAGCCGTTGCTCACCAATGACTGAGGTACATGGGCAGTAACAGACTCCTCCAACAAAGAGCCGATCAGCTGGTGATGCCAAACACTAGCTGGGAGATAGAGCGTTCGCTGCCGTCCTGATCCTATCGCATGAGTTGTGAGATGAGGAGCACTCTGCGACCCGATTTTAAGAAAAGAGCATTATGCCTGAAAAATAACTGAGGAGAACCATGGCCAGCCGTAAACGGGAAATGTCTAAGCAAGACACACTCTGAGCATGCCTCTGGCGAGAGGGGCCGCCATCAGGGCTTTATTCCCACTGATAATTACACAGAGGTGCAATTTGAAGCAACAGAAACGTGCTTTTAATTGTTCATTATTAGAGGGAGAACCCACGCAGCAGCATAAAAAACAAGAGGCAAAGAGAGCGCGAGCGCTGCGTTGAGGAGGCAGCACTGCTGCAAGGCTGGCAGAGAACCCAGACCAAAATTTGCCAGTGTTTCCCAACAAAAACTGCTGATGTAATGAAAGACGTGATCGTTCTAAAAACCTTGCCCCAAATCCTTACAGCATCAGCACTACGCTAACAATACGATGAGGCTCTTACACGTACATATACACACACACAGGTCTCCATGGTAAAGGCTTGTATTGATAAGCAGCTTGTTTGGGACACTTCCTAAGGTTTTCAGCATCGTAATGGTCATCACGTTATCATGGAGGGGCATGACAGAAAGGAGAATTTCTCTAGCTCATTTATAATGAATCACGATCTATCCTTACGAATGATGAGTTATGAGCTGGGGAAAATGTTTAAGTTAGAGCTACAGCTGCTCCCTCTCATCCAGGACAGACAGAACTACCAAATTCCTTCGTTTATTCGCAGTTCAAACTATAGGAACAGCACAGAAAATGCAGGCACTTGGTGTTCAAAACCAGCCCACCGAATGCAGGCAGCTCAAGCAGCTGTCTGTAGACCACACTTAGCGTCCACTTCTCAGTTTCTGAGCAACTCCATAACCCCAAAATGCCACAGCCAAAAGCCAAAATTCCCCATTTGGAAGATCACTTTCCATGTTCCCAAAACACAGACAGTAAAATTTAACGTGAGGACTGAGGTGTGTTTGTCCGACACACAAAAGCATACCCACTCACAGGGAAGTAGCTTTTGCAAGGCAAAGTCATCTTTTTCTCTCCTTTTCCCTCTCACTCACCCTTTTTTTTTTAACAGCGAGGGAATAACTGAAATAGCTTGAGCTCACTTTGCACAAGTTCAGCCTGCATTAAAGTTCCAAAGGGCAAAAGCACTAAGTCCCGGCGCCAGTGTTTGCCAAGAACTGCACCGAGAGCAGGGACCTAACGGCAGCAAACGCCTTCCCAAAGGCGTCCCAGCTTCCCACTCCATGCCAGATCCGCCTTCTCCACCCAGCAGGGTCCAGGACTTTTGGAAGGACAAAGAACACGCTCAGCCCTTCTGCCAGCCGGAATTTAGAAACAGGGCTGGGCGAGGGCGTGGGCGCTGCTGCTGACTCAGCGTTTGTTGGTGCCGCGGGTCGCTCCAGCGCAGAAGCCAGCAGTGACCGTGGGCTGCAGAATGAGGATCAGGCAGAGGGAGAATGAGGGTCATTAAAACACTTGCGACTAAAAAAAAGTTTAAAATTCAGCCTACAAGCTTGAAAATTGCTGTAGTCAGTAGAAATTCATAAAATAAATCTTATTGTAAAATATATTTTCCTGGGGTTTTCTTTTTACAGCAAGCTTTATTTTTTCTAAATTGATATTCAGTCTTACGAGATATTTACAGCTTTTAGGAGCACGGCGATTCCTGCTTTCCTTACTGTTGTGATGTTAGAACTGGAAGAACACCTTCGGATGCATCGATCTTTATTATCAACCGCAGCTACATTAAAAACTCACAGGGAAAAGATGTTGGCTCACCTGTTTGTGAGAGCCGTTCATTACAATATGCAGAGAACTGGGCTGCACACGAGCTCTAATCACAATAAGCAGGAGGCTGGAAATGTTTGCCATTGTCAAAACAAACAAACAAAAATCCCCAAATCAGGGACTCTCATTTTTGTGATTTATTTATTGTAAAACAGCTGAGGTGATTCTACTCTGCAGACGCCGGACTCCATGCCCGTGAAGCCAATTAGCACAGTCACTGTTCGTTCATTATTCAAACCTGTGTCCTCCAATTTACACCACCCATATGCTGGGCTAATTTTGCGTGGCATAAGATGCCGGAGAAAGGTGCCAGATCACTAATACATAAAAATTACAAATACTGCGGTGGCTCAGCTGACAGGCAGGACTGCTTCCAAGGATGGAGCTCCGGACCAGTCTGCCACAAAATTCGCCCTGCTCGTACGAATCCTTTAAATCCTTTTTTCCCAGGCTAAAATTGGATTTTAGCAATCTGAGGGGGCAGGAGGGGAAGGATTTTCCACGATAACTGATTTGGCGGTGACTGTGCAGAATTGTATGGGAGGTATTGAAGAGATTAAAAGAGATGGTCTGAAGGGGTGTGCGTGTGTAAACACACATTTATCACAGAAATAACTCTTTCAGGACAGAAAATAGTTTTCCGCACCAATCCTTTCCTCCGTGCCACAAGCCCACGGTACGTAACGCAAGATGGCTGTATGGTGAGGCCTACACCACGAGGCGTCGCGGAGGTGCAGCTGAGGCGAGGTCTGGCAGGGGAAGGCCAGGTTTGCCCGGAGCTGACAGGGGAAGCATCTCCCTGATTTTTTTCAGCAAAAATTTAAACTTTCAAGCTAAGCAGAATATAGAGAGAAATTTCTGAAAAGAAAAGCCGAGTGGTTGTGGGGTTTTTTTTCCTCTATTCCTACTAAGGAAGACAAAGCAGTGGTGCAGGGGCCGTGTGAACCTCTCCCCAGGCGGTACCGTTCATGACGGAGCCCCGTCGGGCAGGGAACACCCATCGAACAGGCCACAAGAGATGCAGAGGCACCATTAGCACCCGAACAACGACTAACAAGGGCGAGGCACAGCCCTCGGCCAGGGCAGGAATGCAGGTGCGCGGCCTCCTCCGTCTTCATCATCCCGTAACGCGACCGCACGAAGCTGTAATTGTAAGATCCTCCTGCCGAGAGCGGCTGCGAATGCGAAGATAACTGTCTACAGAAATTAGCAAGGCAAATACATCAGCAGAATCTTATCGAGGCTGGTGACCGCTATTATATTTGGCTGCTGCAGCTTTCCTGGTGGATATCAAACACTAAGTGAAGGGAAGGAAAAAAAAAATCTATTGCACCTTCCCTGTCAGCGAGCCATGTGCAATGCAGCCTGTAAATGGCTGAGCTAATTCGCAGCTGTCACATTTATAAATGCCACCGAAATGCCAAAGAGAATGCAGACATCCGGAGCCATGCGTTGTCCCTGATCGGCAGGAACAACCCCACCAACCCCTGCTCCTCCTCTGCCAAAGGCCGCTGGGCTAATATGGCCGATGAGCGTAATTCAGAAGGCCAACTGTCAAAGCAGATGAAATGCATGTTTCCTTCCCAGCCTTGTAATGCAAATCAGTACGTCCTGTTGGAAAATGACAATTTCAGGTTTCCTTCGTGTGCCCGAATGAAAAAGGCGCCAGCTCTCAAGATTGCAGAGTCATGTTCTCTCCACGCACAGGCCAGCGAGGGCAGCCAGCTACGCCGCGAGCCTCGCCAACATCCCCGGCCAACGCGCCTCACGCCAGACCTCGAGGTGCAGCTTTGAGGTACAGCCATGTCCACTCGGAACCACGCCGAAATCACAAGTTCCCTAGGTGTATATCGCTGAATTCTGGAGAAAAACGTAAACACCTGCTTGTTGCTAATTGGGAAAGTGATAAGACTGTACTCAGAAGAGAAACAAAAAAACAAAAAACAAAACCAAATGTATTTTTGCATCTTGTAACCTTATCAAAAAGCCAATGTCACCTGTTTTAGCGTGCACACAAAAACGTTGCTCATGTCTTGCCCCTGGTACAAGAACCTGATCACTTCAGAAAACACATTTAACATTATAGGAGTTTAAGCCTCTGCTGAAACCTTTTAAAAACGTCACATACAGCTCTTCACAGCTCCGACCCCAGAGCCTTCCTGAGGATAATGGAGAAGTTAAATCAACTTTACTCTGGGATTACCTTGCCCCTCCAAGTCTCCCCTTGGTCAGAAATAATTTATTAGAAGATTATCTCCATTAAAAACAATTCTCAAGCCTCCTTGGAAGTGTTTCCTTTCAAAGAGTAAAGAGCTTATGCTAGACTTTGAAAAGCTGCTTAATCAGAAGGGCATCTCAGTTAATTTCTCTCGAGTTCTCCACAAAGTGCTGGCATTGCCGATGCTCTGCTCAGGTGCGTGGCCAACCACCCTGTCTCCATTTTTTCCTCCATTTTCTACAGACAAATTCAGCCTCCACCAAAGCCGTGCACATCAGATGTCCTAACGTCCCTGAGCAGCGAGCGGTAGGTGAGCTACCTCGTTAGCAGCAACGGCTTTCAGTCTGTGGATCGGCGATCTACAGTGCAGCGGCCGGAGCTCTTTGCATAGCCATACAGGACAGTAAATAACACAACGTAGGAAAGTGTGAATGAATTCGTAATGTACGCCCGCAGGCAGGGTCAATGACATATTTATTATTTTTTAAAATAGTTCAAGCTGGCCTTTCACTAGGGTGAAAGGTGGGTCTGCCAGTCGAAACGTGAAATCCCTATCTGTTAGCCTATGATACAGAGTAAGCAAAAAGAGCCAAAATATCAAGTATTCCGTGCCAAGAAAACTGTTTCAGAGAATGCATAATTCAGTCCTTTAAAAGGATGGAGATAGCTTTTTTATCTGTTTAAATTATATTTGTTTCTTGCTCAAGAATAACAAAATGTGAAAACAGCAGAGGCCTTAGCTCGAGGGGAAGCAAGCTGAGGAGACGTTCACAGTCTTCCCTCACACACTGTTAAGCGCACACGGAGCGGTTCTGGACAACCAGGGACCCCGTGCAGTTCCGTGCAGCCTGATCTCCAGGCTCTGGTCGCTGGAGAGCAACCACCACAGGTAGGCAGGGAGGCAGCAGGATCAGGATCCCAGCCAGAACCCCGCAGCTCCCCGACAAACCCCGACTCCAGCAAGAACCTTGAGACAATGAGCAAGTTTCATCGGCCGAGAATGGAAAATGTTGATTCAAATACTTTGATGGTAAGCAGGCTGGATTTTATCTGCGTTGCTTTAAAAAAAAAATAACAGATACAAAAGGATCATAAAAGTGTAACCTCAGATTTCACACGCAGAAGGAGAACTGGGTGTCATCAGCGATGCACTGCCGGAAGGAGCACTAGAAGAGAGCCTTTCCCCTTCTGACACC